>JBCEWE010000288.1:157500-233696 GCA_039877035.1 Silurus lanzhouensis
ACTTATACAACCTACAATCACCGTTATAAACCTTACAATCACCCTTATACACCCTACAATCACCGTTATACACCCTACACTCACCTTTATACACCCTACAATCACCCTTATACACCCTACAATCACCCTTATACACCCTTCACTCACCTTTATACACCCTACAATCACACTTATACACCCCATGATCACCCATATACCCAAGAATCACTCTATAACGTCTACAATCACCCATATACACCCTACAATCACCCTTATACACCCTACAATCACACTATAACCCCTACAATCACCCATATACACCCTAAAATCAACCTGATAAACCCTATAATCATCCATATACCCAAAAATCACTCTATAACGTCTACAATCACCCTCATACACCCTACAATCACCCTCATACACCCTACAATCAACCTTATACCCCCTACAATCACCCAGATACCCCCTACAATCACCCTTATACACCCTACAATCACACTTATACCCCCTACAATCACCCTTATACACCCTACAATCACCCTTATACACCATACACTCACCCTTATACACCCTACAATCACTCTATAACCCCTACAATCACCCTTATACCCCCTACAATCACCCTTATACACCCTACAATCACACTTATACCCCCTACAATCACCCTTATTCACCCTACAATCATCCTTATACACCATACACTCACCCTTATACACCCTACAACCACCCTTATACACCCTACAATCACCCTTATACACCCTACAATCACCCTTATACACCCGAAAATCACTCTATACCCCCTACAATCACCCTTATACACCCTACAATCACCCTTATACACCCAAAAATCACTCTATAACCCCTACAATCACCCTTATACACCCTACAATCACCCTTATACCTATAGAATCACTCTATTACCCATACAATCACCCTTATACCCTCTCCAATCACCCTTAAACACCCTACAATCACTCTATACCTCCTACAATCACTTTATACCTCCTACAATCACCCTTTCAGCCCATACAATCCCCATTATACCCGCTACAATCACTCTATACATCCTACAATCACTCTATACATCCTACAATCACCCTTATACCCCTACAATCACCCTTATACACCCGACAATCACTCTATACATCCTACAATCACCCTTATACCGCCTACAATCACTCTTATACACCCTACAATCACTCTATACATCCTTCAATCACCCTTATACACCCTACAGTCACTCTATACATCCTACAATCACCGTTATACACCTTACAATCCCTCGTACCCCTACCATCACCCCCATACCCCCTAAAATTATTCTATACACCTACAATCACTCTATACTTCCTTCAATCACCCTTATACCTCCTAAAATCACTCTATACCTCCTACAATCACCCCTATCCCCCTTTATTCACCCTTATACCCCATACAATCACTCTATACCCCATACAAACCCCCGTACCCCTACAATCACCCCTATAGCCGCTACAATCTTTCTATACCCCATACAATTACCTGTACAATCACTCACTCAACTGTTTGTTACTGAGCTACTACAACGCTGAACTCAAACACACACTCATACTCATTTCACACACCCATGTCTTCAGACCCACCCATATTGTATTATATAATTTTATTATTACTGTTTACATGCTGTTTTTTGGACATTCATGTAACTGCTGCTATTGCTGTTCTGCACAATATTTAGTGTTTACATTTAGTGTTTATTTACAAGTACACTCCTGTATGCAGTTCTCTTATGCACACTGTACTGTGTAACATATGGTAGGTTTATTGGTAGGTTTATATTATAGTGTATAACATATGTGTTTGTGTATTTGTCCTACACTGCTTTGTCTTGCACTTTTTGCACTTAGTTGCACACAATGCACTTTACAGTATGTAGGGAGGACACTTACTTTACTTCAATTAAATTCAATTAAAATCAATTCATTTTTATTTGTATTGCGCTTTTAACAATGAACATTGTCTCAAAGCAGCTTTACACAGATAATGTGGTGATTAAAAGTGAAGTTGTTTTTTATAAGTGTAAGTTTGTCCCTGATGAATAAGCCGGTGGCGACTGTGGTGAAGGAAAAACTCCCCGAGATGGCATAAGAAAGAAACCTTGAGAGGAAACAGACTCAAGAGGGAACCCATCCTCATCTGGGTTGCACCGAATGTCCATTTATAGCAGATAAACAATGTTGTGGGTACAGTGATGGTATCAGATGCAAACTGTAGTCCTGAGTCAGTGTAGCAGACTTTAGCTTTGTGCTCTGTTATGTAGCTTATGTTGTTTTATGTTGGTTCATGTAGCAGAAGGGTTCAGGAGGAACATTGTCTCATTTTTCTGTGTACTACATCAGATATATAGGGTTGAAATGACACTAAAGGCATCTTGATTTGACTTGACATATACGCCTACAATCAATCTTATACCTACTACAATCACACATATACTTCTACAATTACCCTTATATAACCTACAATCACCCTTATACTTCCTACAATCCCACTACACCCACTACAATCACCCTTATACCTCCTACAATCACCTTTATACCCCCTCCAATCACTCTTATACCTCCTACAATCACCCATATATCCCTACAATCACCCTTATACACCCTACAATTAACCTATACCCCATACAATCACCCGTACACACCCTACAATCACCCTTATACACCCCACAATCACTCTACACCCCATACAATCACCCTTATACTCCTACAATCACCTTTATACACCCTACAATCACCATATACCCCATAAAATCACTGTTATACCCCCTACAATCACCCTTAAACACCCTACAATCACCCTATACCCCATACAATTAATGTTATACCCCCTACAATCACCCTTATACACCCTACAATCACCATATACCCCATACAATCACTGTTATACCCCCTACAATCACCCTATACCCCTTACAATTAATGTTATACCCCCTACAATCACCCTTATACACCCTACAATCACCATATACCCCATACAATTACTGTTATACCCCCTACAATCAACCTTATACACCCAACAATTACGCTATACCGCATACAATCACCCTTATACCCCCTACAATCAGCTTTATACACCCTACAATCACCCTTATACCCCCTACAATTACCCTATACCCCATACAATCACACTAACAATTCCTACATCACCCATGTACCCCCTACAATCACCTATATACCACATACAATCACCCCTATAATCACGACAATTACCCTTATACCCCCTACAATCAACCTATACCCCATACAATCACCCTTATACACCCCACAATCACTCTACACCCCATACAATCACCCTTATACCCCTACAATCACCTTTATACACCCTACAATCACCATATACCCCATACAATCACTGTTATACCCCCTACAATCAACCTTATACACCTAACAATTACGCTATACCCCATACAATCAATGTTTACCCCCTACAATCACCCTTATACACCCTACAATCACCATATACCCCATACAATCACTGTTATACCCCCTACAATCAACCTTATACACCCAACAATTACGCTATACCGCATACAATTACCCTTATACCCCCTACAATCAGCTTTATACACCCTACAATCACCCTTACACCCCATACAATTACCCCTATACCCCATACAATCACCCTTATACCCCCTACAATCACTCTTAACCCCCTACAATCACCCCTATACACGCTACAATCACTCTTAACGCCCTACAATCACCCCTATACCCTCTACAATTACTCTTAACCCCCTACAATCACCCCTATACCCCATACAATCACTCTTAACCCCCTACAATCACCCCTATACCCCATACAATCACTCTTAACCCCCTACAATCACCTATATTACCTCTACAATCACCCTCATACACCTACATTCATCTATATACCCTCCGCAATCACCCTACACTCCCTACAATCACCCCATGCTCCTGTATGCATGTAAGCAGTAATGACAGCTGTGCTTTGCATTGTGTTTTTACACTTTGCTTGAATCATAGCCAGATGTGTTCTCTTTTATTACACAAACGTGCTGGAAATGTAGCTTTTAGCACATTATTTCACACATTATTCTCTCCACTCTATCTGTGCTGGGTTTAGATTTTTGAAAGCTCAAAATAAAAGGTACTATTTAAATCTAAACCACTGTTCGGTTGTTTGAGAAAAATCCTCTGCTTATTCAGCAGCACATTTTAAAACCTGGTGAAGCCAGAGAGACTTGGCAGAGCTCAGAGTTTTACATAGCAGACCAAAGAAAACCCGTATCAGATATGTGTTTTTTGAGCTTCTGGCTTTAGAGTGCCATGAGGATTTACACCTCCACTATAGAACTTGTCCTGGAGTTCCTGAGGACCATAGCTGAACACACTTATTTTTATCTGCAATGCTAACACCTCTCTGTCATTCTGCTAATGAAGAGCATCCTGACTGAGTAATAAGCCAAGTTTGATGGGAAAGACCAGGAGAGCCATTAAAGCATGCAGAGCACTGCAAGACATACGATCCTCACTAATCACCATCTCGTCATGTGGTAAATATTCTTACCAACATTTTTTATTTTCTTGTAACAGCACAACTGGATCGAGATTGGTCAGAAGGTCTGGAAGCAGCACAGGATTGTATGTTAATTCTAAAAGGTTATCGTTTCTATAGAAAGAGCTCATTCTTTACACAATCACCTACAGTAAATACCCCATACAATCACCCCTATAATCCCTACAATCACCCTATACCCCCTTTAATTACCCTACACTTTATACAATCACCCCTATAATCCCTACAATCACCATATACACCCTTTCATCACACTACATCTTATACAATCACCCCTGTAATCCCTACAATCACCCTATACCCCCTTTAATCACCCTACACCTTATACAATCACCCGTATAATCCCTACAATCACCATATACCCCCTTTAATCACCCTACACCTTATACAATCACCCCTATAATCCCTACATTCACCATATACCCCCTTTAATCACACTACACCTTATACAATCACCCCTATAATCCCTACAATCACCATATACACCCTTTCATCACACTACACCTTATACAATCACCCCTGTAATCCCTACAATCACCCTATACCCCCTTTAATCACCCTACACCTTATACAATCACCCGTATAATCCCTACAATCACCATATACCCCCTTTAATCACCCTACACCTTATACAATCACCCCTATAATCCCTACAATCACCATATACCCCCTTTAATCACACTACACCTTATACAATCACCCCTATAATCTCTACAATCACCATATACACCCTTTCATCACACTACACCTTATACAATCACCCCTGTAATCCCTACAATCACCCTATACCCCCTTTAATCACCCTACACCTTATACAATCACCCGTATAATCCCTACAATCACCATATACCCCCTTTAATCACCCTACACCTTATACAATCACCCCTATAATCCCTACAATCACCATATACCCCCTTTAATCACACTACACCTTATACAATCACCCCTATAATCCCTACAATCACCATATACACCCTTTCATCACACTACACCTTATACAATCACCCCTGTAATCCCTACAATCACCCTATACCCCCTTTAATCACCCTACACCTTATACAATCACCCCTATAATCCCTACAATCACCATATACCCCCTTTAATCACCCTACACCTTATACAATCACCCCTATAATCCCTACAATCACCATATACCCCCTTTAATCACACTACACCTTATACAATCACCCCTATAATCCCTACAATCACCCTATACCCACTTTAATTAACCTACACCTTATGCAATAATCCCTACAATCTGCCGTAAACCCATTTAATTAATCAACAATGTAATATCTTCAATTACCCCTATAATCCCTACAATCACCTATACAATCCCTACATTCAACCCTATAATGCCTACAATCACCCCTATATCCTCTGTAATCACCCTTATACTCCCAATAATTACCCCTACATTCCATATAATCACCCTATACCTCCTATATAACTTTTATACTCCCTATAATCACCCCATACCCTTTATAACCACCATATACCCCCCATATCACCCCTATACTCCCATAATCACCCATACACTCTCTATCCCCTATAATTACCCTTCTTATTCTTCTTTTTTCAGCTTCTCCCATTAGAGGTCTCCACAGCGGATCATCCGTCTCCATACCCCCCTGTCCTCTACACCTGCCTCTTTCACACCAACTACCTGCATGTCTTCCCTCACCACATCCATAAACCTCCTCCTTGGTCTTCCTCTTTTCCTCCTTCCTGGTGGCTCCATCCTCAGCATTCTCCTACTGATATACCCCATGTCCCTCCTCTGCACATGTCCAAACCATCTCAATCTCACCTCCCTCACCCTTTCTCCAAAACGTCCTACATGTGCTGTCCCTCTAATAAACTTGTTTCTAATCCGGTCCATCTTCGTCACTCCCAACGAAAACCTCAACATCTTCAGCTCTGCTACCTCCAGCTCCACCTCCTGTCTTTTACTCAATGCCACTGTCTCTAAACCATACAACATCTCAGGTCTCACCACAGTCCTATAAACTTTCCCTTTCACTCTCACAGATACTCTTCTATCACAAATCACTCCTGCTATCACTCTTCTCCACCCACTCCACCCTGCCTGCACTCTTTTTTTCTCTTCTCTAACACACTCTCCATTACTTTGCACTGTTGACCCCAGGTACCTGAACTCCTCCACCTTCTCCACCTCTTTTCCCTGCAACCGCACCACTCCACTGCCCTCCCTCTCATTCACACACATGTACTCTGTCTTACTCCTACTGACTTTCATTCCCCTTCTCTCCAGCGTGTACCTCCACCTCTCCAGGCTCTTCTCAACCTGCTCACTACTCTCACCACAAATCATCCGCATACAACATCTGCATACATCATAGTTCACGGAGACTCCTGTCTGACCTCATCCTTCAACCAGTCTGTCGTTCCTACTGCACACTTCTCTGACACACCTGACTTCCTCATACAATACCATCCCCTATAATCAACCTATACCCCCTATATCACTCCTACACTACTTATATTCATCCCTACACTCTCTTCAATCCCCCCTATATCTCATATAATCACCATATACCCCCTTTATCACCCTATACTCCCTTTAATCACTTCTGTACATCTTATAATCACCCCTGAAGGTCTGACAGCAGACCTTCCAAAAAGTGATTGTAAACATGGTTCCCTTTCAGATACTTGAGCTGCATCTACAGGCTCTCTCCATGACCCTGTCTCTCCTGGAGTTTACCACTGGCATGGCGAGTGCCTTTCTCTACCCCAGACCGGTGTATGTACCAAAGGTGCCCTCGGTTACCCCACGACCTGTTGTGCTGCAGCTGTTCTATCCTCCTTCCTTTCAAGCCCTTTACCAGGAGAAGCAAAACCAACTGTGTCCATTGCAAGTACTGGACACATATGGAGGACGTCGGAGCAGCTGTTGTCTGCTATGACCCCTATTAAAAGGGCTACCTGCCAATAAGCAGATTCCCAGTAGGTGGATTGTGTATGCCATATCCTCTTCTGACGAGTTCTCTGGTCTCCCCACTTCTTTCAGAGTCAAGGCTCACTCCACTCGGAGTGTGGTGGCCTCTACAGCCTGGTCTACTGGAGTCCAACTCCAGGAGATCCGCTGATCCACCCCCCTGGCCTTCATCAGCTTCTATAACCTTGACCTTAGAGCCACTCTGTGCTTCTCTGTCCTGAGGTCTGGCTGTGCTTTTTTACACTATGCAAGGACTGGTCAGTGTGGCATGATTGGACTCTCGTTCCCAAAGCATTGCGATGCAGCTCGAGTTCCTGAGAGAACCGTCTCTAGGTTACGTAGGTAACCCTAGTTCCCTGAGGGAACAAGACGCTGCGTCTCTGAGCCACACTCCCTGCATCCCTACCACACTTCCCTTCTCTTTGCAGAAGCTTGCGTCGGCTCCACCACTTGCACGCTTTGTAGCTTCCTGGTATGACGTCGCCTTGCTGGTGACATCGCGTATCTCGTTCCCTCAGGGAACTAGGGTTACATACTTAACCTAGAGACATTCTCTATGTACAGGTAAACAGTGTGTAATTGTTTTCCGTAATGAATTGTTCATTAAAAGCTTGTGGAAGGAGTCTTCAGTATTAGAGGTAATGCTGGAACTTCAGAAAAGTGCTGAATTTTTTTATAGGAAAGTAGGCGTTAATTACCCGAATGTTAAACCCTTAGCTTGTGAGATTACTGAAAAACTTAGAGGTCGAAAAGTGTGACTAGGCATTAATGCAGTGTTTGTTTGGTTTTTGTGACAGCACAATATTATCTGCTACATTTATACAACTGAGTCGTTGTTTTTATTGATTTTTTTTCTTCCCTTTCCACAAGGGTGCACCTTAAACGCACTCAGGAGTTATCGTATAAAAAATATCCAGCATTCAGCATGTTTATGGGACCTTTCAACCCCATTTTCAGTCAGCTTATTGACTAAAAGTTTTGCCTCCCATAAGTGTCTGCGCTCAAAATATAACATATGTTTTATTAATTTTGAAAAAAAAGATTTTTAAGGATGCCAGCCTGCACTTGCTGAACCAGGACATTTATAAAGCAGAGCATAGGCTAATCAGGAAAGAGATACCCTAACCTCTTCACATACACACACACATATACATGCACACACCAACACACTAAGCCATTTATGAGACCGCTGAAGGAAAAGTGCATTTGTAACACTGCAGTTTATAGAGTGACCCACTTAGCCTACAAATGCGCAACGTTCGCCGTCAGAAGCAGTTCGATTCTTATTCAATTACATTCAGCAGCTTTTTAAAAGTACACCATTTTTTTGCAGAACAGCTTAAGTGGATGTTGAGTCAAAGCACCGGTCTGATATGATTGAAAATTACAGGGTGGTGTATAAATAGAAATCTAGCAGGCAACTTGACCTGGTGTCGCCGACGAACTGTAGGATCTTAACGAGCTGAACTGGACACAAGAGCAGCACAAGAACATTACATCATTAATGAGACATTTTTTCTTTCTGAAATCTGATTGGATCAGCAGTGGTGGATGAAGTACACAAACCATGTACTTGAGTTATAGTAAAGATACACTGGGATATATGACGCACTAAGTCAAGATTTTGTCCTCAAAGTTGATGTGTTAGAAGCAGGAAAAATAAGCCTACATAAGGATTTGAGACAAAATGTGATGACTATCCAGTCTTTTAACTCGCTACAATCCGCCACGCTCCCTAAGATATCAAAACTCTGGGCTTCTAGTAGTTCCTAGAATAGCAAAGTCCACTAAAGGTGGTAGAGCATTTTCACATTTAGCTCCTAAACTCTGGAATAGTCTTCCTGACAGTGTTCGGGGCTCAGACACACTCTCCCAGTTTAAGTGTAGATTAAAAACATATCTTTTTAGCAAAGCCTTCACATAACACACATCACATCATAACCTTGTGCTCCAGAACATCTGATCACATCACATTATCAACTTGTGCTGTTAATATCATGAACAGCAGCTACGCTAATTCCTCTCCACTGCTTCTCTTTCTCTCCCCATCCCGAGACACCCTGAGGTTTGGCCAGCTCCAGTCACCTCCCACCATCTTGATGATTACGGACCTTTGAAGAAGTAGATGCCGAACTCACAAACATCCCGAACCATCTAGAGACGTACCAGTGCCATTTGGATCCCGCTACATGTGTGGAGTTTAACATTGGACCTCCTGGGGTGTTTAAAGGCTCTGGCATGGAGAAGCTGATGCTGGATCTGTGATGATCACAAATGTTGAGCTCATAAAACTAGGAGCTACTAACCATATAGACTGTATAAGACTGTAGAAAGAACATCACTTATAATCTTATACTCCAGTAATCATGTTAGTTCTCACTTTCCAGTGTTCTGTATTGTTGAAAGATTTATGATCAAACTCTTGATGTCACCCAAATGAGGATGGGTTCCCCTTTTGAGTCTGGTTCCTCTCAAGGTTTCTTCCTCATAACATCTAAGGGAGTTTTTCCTTGCCACAGTCGCCACGGCTGCTCATCAGGGATAAATTCACACCATTCACCTTAACTGTTGATTTGTGTAAAGCTGCTTTGAGACAATGTCTGTTGTGAAAAGCGCTATACAAATAAACCTGACTTGACTTGACTTGACTTGACTTGACTTGACTAGCCGACTGGGTCAGAGCATCTTCAAAACTTCAGCTCTTGTGGGATGTTCCCATTCTACAGTCATCGGTGTATATGGTGATTGTACATGTATAGGGTGACTGTATAGGGTTTACCATAGTGGATATAGGGTGATGGTAGAGGGTATAGGGTGACTATAGAGGATATAAGGTAATGGAAAACAATCGTTTTGATAATAGAGGAAGACTTCTTAAGAGCAGCAGTTGTGTCATTCTAGATTCAGTTGGAAATAAGCGATATGTTATAGGACCCATTCATAGTCAAGTCAAGTCAAGTTTATTTCTATTGCGCTTTTCACAACATACGTTGTCTCAGAGAATTTAACAGTTAAGGTGAATAGTGTGTATTTATCCCTGATAAGCAGCCATGGAGACTGTCGTGAAGAAAAAAACTCCCTTAGATATTATGAGGAAGAAACCTTAAGAAGAACCAGACTCAAATAGGGGAACCCATCCTCATTTGGGTGACATCAAGGGTGTGATTATAGTCTTTAAACACTACAGAACAATGGAGAGTGAGAACTAACATAAGCACTGGAGTGTGTAATTATGAGTGATGTTCTTTCTACAGTCTTATACAGTCATTTGAGATTATACAGTAGAACCAGGAGCTACTGAGCAACTCATAAAATAGCTCAACATTTGCGATCATCACAGATCCAACACCAGCTTCTCAATGCCAGAGCCTTTAAACACTTAAATGGGTCCAATGTCAAAACTCCAATTGGCACTGGTACGTCTCTAGATGTTTTGGGATGTTTGTAGGCATTTACTTCTTTAAAGGTCCAGAATCTTCATGAGGTGGGACGTGACTGGAGCTGGAGCAACATCAGGATCTCTCGGGATGGGGAGAGAAAGAGAAGCAGTGGAGAGGAATTAGCGTAGCTGCTGTTCATGATAATAACAGCACAAGTTGATAATGTGCATGTGATCAGATGTTCTGGAGCACAAGGTTATGATGTGATGTGTGTTATGTGTAGGCTTTGCTAAAAAGATATGTCTTTAATCTACACTTAAACTGGGAGAGTGTGTCTGAGCCCCGAACACTGTCAGGAAGACTATTTCAGAGTTTAGGAGCTAAATGTGAGAATGTTCTACCACCTTTAGTGGACTTTGCTATTCTAGGAACTACTAGAAGCCCAGAGTTTTGAGATCTGAAGGAGCGTGATGGATTGTAGCGTGTAAGAAGACGAAAGATCATTGGGAGCAGAACCATTTAGTGTTTTAAAAGTAAGAAGCAGTAGTTTGTAGTGGATTTGAAGCTTAACAGGAAGCCAGTGTAGGGATGAGAAGATTGGGGTTATATGGTGATATTTTCTCGGCCTTGTAAGAACTCTTGCTGCTGCATTCTGGACAAACTGTAGCTTGTTTATTAATGATGCAGGACATTCAACTAATAATGCATTACAATAGTCTATTCTGGAGGTCATGAACGCATGGACGAGCTTCTCTGCATCAGATATAGACATGTTTCTTAACTTCTAAATATTTCTAAGGTGAAAGAAGGCTGTTTTTGTAACTTGGTTGATATGAATTTTGAAGGACAAGTTGCTCTAAAATAACTCCCAGGTTTTTTACCGTTGAACTAGTGGTTACAGAACATCTGTCTAAATGCAGGTTGAAATGCTGGAGCTTCTGTATACTAGTTTTTGGAGCGATGAGCAAAATCTCAGTCTTATCAGAATTTAAAAGTAGAAAGTTATGGGTCATCCAATCTTTTATTTCTTTAACACACTCGGTTATTCGAGACAATTGAGCGTATTGCCTGGTTTTGATGAGATATATAGCTGGGTATCATCAGGGTAACAGTGGAAGCTAATCCCATGCCTTCTAATAATATTTCCTAAGGGAAGCATGTATATTGTTAAAAGCAGGGGTCCTAGAACTGAACCTTGTGGCATGCCATAATTCACTTGCATTAACCTGGATAGCTCTTCATTTAAGTCTACAAAATGGTAACGATCGGACAGGTAGGATTTAAACCAGCTTAATGCCTGTCCCTGAATGCCGATGTAATTCTGTAAGCGATTCAGGAGAAGATCATGATCTATAGTGTCGAATGCAGCACTAAGATTTAGTAAAACTAACAGACAGATGAAGCCTTGGTCTGAAGTTAAAACCAGGTAATTCATAGAAGTTTCTGTGCTATGATAGGGCCTAAAACCTGACTGAAACTCCTCAAAGATATTTTTTCTCTTGTAAGTGGGAACCGAACAATTGTTTTTCCAATACTATACATTTTATCAGTGTAGAAATTCATAAAGTCCTCACTACTAAACTGTAAAGGAACACAATTTTCAGATCCCTGATTTGTAGTTAGTTTAGCTACAGTACTGAAAAGGAACCTGGGATTGTTTTCTATGATAATTTTCTATGAGTTTGCGCAGGTGTTCAGCTCTAGCAGCGTTTAGCGCCTGTCTGTAGCTGAGCATACTGTCTTTATACGCAATTCTAAATACCTCCAATTGAGTTTTCCTCCATTTTCTCTCCAGATTACGGGCTGTTCTCCTGAGGGCATGCGTATGACTATTATACCAAGGTGCAGGTGTTTTTTCTCTAAACTATTTTAACTGGATGGGGGCAACAGTGTCTAATGTGCTAGTGAGGATAAGATCTATGTTGTTAGTCATCAAGATTATTAGCATTTATGGATTTAGTGAAAATTTTAGATAAAAAAGTTTAGTGAAAAACTGAGATAAAGTGGTGATAAGTGGTGACACACTCTTGATTTAATACTTATATTTGGAACAATTAAAAAAATGTAGTCCTAATTCCACAGTCGGAAGCTATTTCAGACCATTACCTCATCTCTTTCAAAATCTGCCTCAGTCATTACATTAGTACCTCGCCACGTTACCGTACTGAACACATTCACGAAAGCTACAGCGGCGAGTTTTATCGATAATCTTCCAGAAATGTCGATATTAATTAGATCAGGCAAAAGATTCTAATGATTAATATAAATCCAAACTATTTTACAAGTAACCCTGTAGACAGCAGTGTAATTATAACACACAATCAATTACAAAGTTTTATTCCTATTCAAGAGAACGACTTCATTTCATTTATTTCCTCATAAAAATCATCAACCTGCATTCTCGATCCCTCGCCTACAAGTTTCTTGGAACAGATCATTCCAGAGGTAATTGAACGTGTTTTAAAATAATAAACTCTTCCACTGTTTATGTACCTAAATCTTTTAAACTGCCAGTTATCAACCCCCTAATTAAGAATCCTGACCTTCACCCTGTCAGCTATATCTGCTGCCTTTGGGTGAAATTATACATAAACATGGTATTTGCTTCCATTGCTATGCTGATGATACACAGCTGTATATTTCAGCAAGGCCAGATGAGAGAGATCAGCTTAACAATGTTGAGAAGTGTGTAAAGGACAGTAAACAGTGGATGCTTGATAACTTTCTTCTGCTCAACTCTGATAAGACGGAAATACTTTTACTAGAACCACATGCAGCTAGAAGTCTTCTTTTTCTTCTTCTTTTGGCTGCTCCCATTAGGGGGCGCCACAGCGGATCACCTGTCTCCATACCCCCCTGTCCTCTACATCTGCCTCTTTCACACTTACTAACTGCATGACTTTTCTCACCACATCCATAAACCTCCTCCTTGGCCTTCCTCTTTTCCTCCTTCTTGGTGGCCCCATCCTCAGCATTCTCCTACTGATATACCCCATGTCCCTCCTCTGCACATGTCCAAACCAGTAAACTTTGCGATTCCGTAGCATCTCTGAATTGTGTTTCTGTCTCAGTGTGTACAGCAGTCAAAGACCTCGGTGTGATTATTGACCCGAGTCTTTCCTTTGAGTCTCACGTGAATAATATCACCAGGATCTCCTTCTTTTACCTTAGAAATATTGCTAAAATTAGAAATATGATGTTATTACAGGATGCCTGTAAAAAAACTAGTTGATGTTTTTGTAACATCTAGTTTAGACTACTGTAACGCTTTACTGTCTGGGTGTTGGAGTAAGTGCAGAAATAGGCTTCAGTTAGTTCAGAATGCAGTTAGGCCTCACTAGATCTAGAAAATATGAGCACATCAGCCCTGTTTTAATCATCTACACTGCTCCCAATTACATCTCACACTGATTATACTACTACTGACGTATAAAGCACTTAACGCTCTCACGCCACAGTATCTGAGTGAACTTCTGTACCTTTATGTCAGGAATCATTGAACACGGCCAGATTATTCTGTCAGAGACTGTAGGTAACTAGGTGAGTGGCAACCCAAATGCAGGATGCGAGCAGGAGTTACGTGAAAAACAGTCTTTAATATGTAAAAACAAACTTAACAATTGGGGCAAGGCAAAAACACAGTCCAAAAACAGTCCAGGGTCAAAAACACAGGCGAACAGGGCAATGCAGGGAGAGACAAAACCAAATCCAAAACAGTCCAAAAAATCCATAAACCAGCAAAAAGAACAATATAGGCAGGGCAGAAACACAAACCAAAAAACCAGTCCAAAGTCCAAACCAGTTAACTAGGAAGGCAGAGGAGTCCAGGGTTCAGGAACAGGTGCAGGCGCAGGAACAGGAACAAGTACAGGATCCAGAGCAGGCAGGGTGGCAAGAGTATTTCCAGGAACTTTAGGAAGCCGGTGGGATAATCTGGCCCGAGCTAAAGTCCTGGGTGTCCTTAAATAACGGAAGGCGTGGGGAAAAAGACAAGATGGCCACCGACTTGGAAGTGCGCGCAGCAAAACCAGAAGTGCACACTGTGTGCCCGGAAGATCCTGACAATTTATGATCCCTCACGCCTACTTAGATCAAAAGGTGCAGGCTATTTGTTGGTTCCTCAAATAATGAAGACTACAGCAGGGGGCAGATGTTTCTCTTATAAACCCCACAGTCAGGAAAGAATCTTTCAATCAGTGTTCGGGTCTCAGACACAGTCTGTGTTAAAGTCAAGGTTGAAAACGTATTAATTTAGAGTCTTTAGTCAGTAGGTGTTTGTGAGGTAAAGGGGCAGATCTGGTGGGATCATGGTTATAGAGTGTTGGGTGAACTGGTATATTTGGATGCTGTCGTCCCCTCACTCTAACACGTTCACTCAGGATTGTTGATGGTGGTGTGGTGGGTCGTTGTCAGTGTTACCTTTTGGTTCTTTCTCTTAGTTCTGCTGCTAGATTGAATCTTGTCTGAGTACAAATTGCACAGTGTCCTTAACTTTTATACAACACTCCTTGGATCTGCCTGCTACGTCCCAGCCTGGATGATGTTCTCTTCGATTTTCGGCCACTCTGTGCAGCTGGGGATAGTTTTACCTCATCACCCTGGGGTTCCATGAAGTTTCGGAGTAAGAACAGGAGCTTTAAGGATTTAGTTTTGGATTTGGTCTGTAGTTAATGTCAACAGTCTGCTTCACTGACACAGGACTACAATTTGGTGACTGTAGGGGAATGGGATGATGGTATAGGGTAAAGGGTGATTGTAGAAGGTTTAGGGTGACTATGGGGGCTATAGGTGGATTCTAGGGCTATAAGGTGACTTTAGAGGGTATAGGTCAGGGGTGCACACACTTTTTCAGCATGCGAGCTACTTATAGAATGACCAAGTCAAAATGATCTACCTACTATAAAAATGAAAAAATAAATATTAATTTTTTTAAATGTCGTGATTTACCCACAGTACCGTTGTGATCAACATCTATTAAAACCTATTAGTATAATATCTGTAATATTATGGATGACCATCTGAGAACAGACACACACACACACACACACACACACACACACACACACACAAATACAACACCCCGGGACACACAGACAACTGAAATGTACTTTTGTGTATGCTAACAAGGCACTTGTGTGTGGATTGATTGTGTGGTCAGAAAAGGTGCAGATTTCACTGTGCATCACACACACACACACACACACACACACACACACACACACACACATACTCAGAGCTACATGGAAAAAAATCATTTTTATTGCCGGGTCCGGATTAATCAGAGAGACTGTGTGTGTGTGTGTGTGTGTGTGTGTGTGTGTGTGTGTGTGTGTGTGTGTGTGTGTGTGCGTATGAGAGTGATTCTATTTCTGTAAAGAGATGAGGAACACCCTTGTATGTGAGATACTATAAAGGCAGTATAATTCACTCAGGCTGTATATAAACACTCCATTAGGCGTGTGAAATCACACCCAGCTGCCTGTGGGCTCCTGCTCAGTGTTCTCCATCACTGAGTGTGTACTTCATGTCCCCTCAATTAGCCTGGGTGATTATTCCCTCGGCGCTCAGCGTGTACGACGCCTCGGGCAGCCACACATAAAGGGAATAAATTGCTCTTGAAAAGACGAGGCAGGATTTAAACAGCGATTTAGAGCTTATGCCATGTGACTTCCTTTCATTTGGTTCCTTCAATTATCGGTACAACACAATCACGTGATGTCATCACACTGCGCCATGTGCGTTAAAGCAAATACATAAAAAAACGAGGCACTGTGACAAGCTGATTGTGACAAGCTGAGTTTTTTCTTCTTAAAAATGGCCAAAAGTGGTACATATTGTATTTGATGCTCATGAATGAGTCGTTTATAAATGATTTGTTTATTTTGAACGAGTCTTTAATGTGACTCAGAAGAACGAGTCGTTTTAAAGAATGATTAGTTGATTTTTTACGGGATGCGCACGAGCAGAGCGTCACAAAATCTCTGTAGGTTATGTTCAGGAAACAGAAATGTAGTTCAGCTCATAAGTCTTCTGGTTCTGGTCCTCGTTGGTTCTTTAGTCATGTGATTCCGATAGATGCTATGCAGTTATATATACATATTTAAATGGTTGGAACTGTAGTCAAAGTTGGTGTATGTAGACATGTTGGGGATCCGATTATGAACCAAATGACTGAAATGATCCGATCTTATCATCACTATTATAAAACCCTGTAACCATAATAACATTCCAGTTCCAGTTCCATCCAGACTGAGGCAGCAATTGCAGACATTTCTAAATGACCTTCCTAAGCTCCATGAAAGATTTGCATGTGGTGAAACTTTTATGGTGGATATTGTGATTTTAATAAACAACTCGGGACACAAGATGAACTTGGAGATGAAGTGGAAAAGATTATGTTCAAATGAGAAATAGAAATGAAAAACAGCACCAGGAATGAACTCCAACAGCTTCATTATTAATAGAGACTCTCTCTCTAGAGACCACAGTATTAGGTGATGACATACAGGTGGATGTGAGACGTTACATGATTTTCATGCTTTCCGCTTCACCGCAGGCTGTTAGTTATTATAATCTCTAAGGACAAAAGTTTTGGGACACTTGCCTTTTCCAGCCATATGTGATCCTTCCACAAATCCAAAGCACAACTTTGAAATACAAAAAAACATGAACTAGGAGATCCAAACCTGTTCCAGCATGACTTTGTGCACAAAGTAGCTCCATAAAGATTGGGATGATTTTCTCATGACTGCACCCCTGATCACCACATTTCACCTACATTAGTACCTGACTTTACTAATACCTTTGTGTATGAATGAAATCTCACAAATCTTCACAAAATCTAGTGGAACATCTTCCCAGAAGAGTGACTGAAGACTAAATGTGGAATGGGATTCACATAATCTAATGGTGAAGTGTCCACAAACTTTTGACAGTATAGTGTAGTTATAATTGTCAGAAAACATCCACAAAACTTGTTCTTACAAAAGTTTCTTTTTTTCTGAAGATAATAAGTCAAAGCAAAACAGCTGACGGTTTCCTAAGTAAGCAAAAAAGCATCCTGAAGGAAACAATGTGTTAATCTGCTCATCATCAGCTGCACGAGCCCCTGTGAACGAGCCGTTACTATAGAAACGCTAACGGATTAGAGCCAGCATCTTAATACAGTTCTATAGAAAATACACCTTCTGTCCAATCAGATTTGAGAAGCATTGTAATGATACCATGGTGGTTTCATGGTGTTTTGGAAGCAGTTGTTCATCGATCTGCAGTTAAAATCTTCTGGGTTTCTGTTTTTTTTCTCCCAGCAGTGATCAATCGTGTGAATTGGACTGAGCGTGCGCTGATATAAAATCTATAATGCGGAATGTGTTTGAAACACCAGCAATATCAAAAAAGCAATATCACGCCTATCCGCTCCACCACGCCGAGGCTTTATGATTCTATTAAGACCTGAGGGATGGCATGACTCACGAAAGCTTGGGAAGTATCTCCCCTGCTCCCAGGATTCCCTCCAGTGAGAAAAGAGGCACTGGTGAGGAGATGAAGACAAGACGCTGTAAACCAGGAGAGGATCATGTTTAATGGCTCAGCTTCGGCTCAAAGGAGTCGCAGGCTTAGGGTGATTTATCATCCATTCATCATTCCCTACAAACACACCTCAACCATCCCTGAAGATGGATGCAATATCCTGCAGCAGGAAATCTGCTGAGAGCAAACACCTACATCTACCACAAACACCTCACATCCATCACAACCATCTCACATCCACCACAAACACCTCACATCCACCTCACACATCTCACATCCACCACAGACACCTCACATCCACCTCATACACCTCACATCCACCACAAACATCTCACATCCTCCACAAACACCTCACATCCACTCCATACACCTCACATCCACCTCACACATCTCACATCCTCCACAAACACCTCACATCCACCTCACACATCTCACATCCACCTCACACATCTAACATCCACCTCATACATCTCACATCCACCTCACACATCTCACATCCTCCACAAACACCTCACATCTACCTCATACACCTCACATCCTCCACAAACACCCTACATCCACCTTATACACCTCACATCCTCCACAAACGCCTCACATCCACCTCATACACCTCACATCCTCCACAAACACCTCACATCCACCTCACACATCTTACATCCACCTCATACATCTCACATCCTCCACAAACTCTTTACATCCACCTCACACATCTCACATCCACTACAAACACCTCTATATCTTCTCAAGGGAAATTTCTATAGAAATAAAACTCGGATATATTTTAGAGTTAAAATGTGCAGCTTGTGTACATTACAGATTTACTGTCCTCTAAAAATCAAGTCAAGTTTATTTCTATTGCACTTTTCACAACAGACATTGTCTCAAAGCAGCTTTACAGAATTTAATAGTGAAGGTAAATGATGTGTGTTTATCCCTGGTGAGCACCATGGAGACTGTGGTGAAGGAAAAACTCTCTTAGATGTTATGAGGAAGAAACCTTGAGAGGAACCAGACTCAAAAGCAAAACCTCATCCTCATTTCGGTGACATCAAGAGACACTACAGAACACTGGAGAGTGAGAACTAACATGAGCACTGGAGTGTGTGATTATGACTGATGTTCTTTCTACAGTCTTATACAGTCATTTGAGGTTATAAAACCAGGAGCTACTGAGCAACTCATAAAATAGCTCAACATTTGAGATCATCACAGATCCAACACCAGCTTCTCCATGCAAGAGCCTTTAAACACTCCAAGAGGTCCAGTGTCCAAACTCCACATAAAGTGGGATCCAGCTGGCACTGGTATTAACTATATATTAACAGCACAAGTTGATAATGTGATGTGATCAGATGTTCTGGAGCACAAGGTTATGATGTGATGTGTGTTATGTGTAGAACTCGCTAAAAACATACGTCTTTATTCTGCACTTAAACTGGGAGAATGTGTCTGAGACCCAAACACTGTCAGGAAGACTATTCCAGAGTTTAGGAGCTAAATGTGAGAATGTTCTACCACCTTTAGTGGACTTTTCTATTCTAGGAACTACGAGAAGTCCAGAGTTTTGAGATCTCATGGAGCGTGACGGATTGTAGCGTGTTAGAAGACTGGAGAGATACATGGAGATAAACCATTTTGTGCTTTATAAGTGAGTAGCAGTAGTTTGTAGTGGATTCGACACATGGAGCTTCTCCACCTTCAGCTTGAGGCCCACAGGTGCTTAATAGGGTTTGGTCTGGAGACATAGCTGCTCCTTTACCTTCAACTTCCTCAGCAAGGCAGTCATCATCTTGGTAGTGTGTTTTGACACATTATTATTTTGGAAAACTGCGGTTCGGCTCAGTTTCTGAAGGAAAGAGCATCATGTTCTGCTGCAGAATGTCACAGTACATGTTGGAATGCATGTTTCTCTCAATGAAGTGCAGCTCCCCAGGACCAGCAGCACTCGTGCAGCCCCAGACCATGATGCCGCCACCACCATGCTCGACTATAGACAAGACACAATTTTCCTGGACTCCTCACCAGGGTTTCACCACACATGCTGGACACTATCTGATCCAAACAAGTTTATCTTATTCTCATCAGACCACAGGACATGGTTCCAGTAATTCATGCTTTTGGACAGGTCGTCTTCAGCAAACTGTTTGAGGGGTTTCTAGAAGAGGCTCCTTCTGGGACTACAACCATGCAATCTGTACTGTAACTCAGTTTCAGGGTTTTACTGATCTTTTTACAGCCTCAGCATCCTTGTAAAGAGCAACAATTCTAATCCTCAGAGACTCTTTACCATAAGGTGCATGTAGAACATCCAGTGGTCAGTATGAGAGAATTTTACTCAAAGCACCAAATTTTAACTGCTAATACAAGATACACAAATGTGTATGTTCCTGTGAAGCAGACAAAAACATGAACATGATGAACAGGACATGCGGCTTTGCCCGTTTACACCACATACAGCTGTGAGCACTGAGGGTGTACTTACTTTTGTTGCAGTTATTTAGACAATAATCGGTGTGTATTAAGTTTTTTTCCGAGGACAGTAAATCTGTACTGTATACAAGCTGCACATTGATACTCTTATTTATATCCAAGAGTCATTTCTATTTTATTGTCCCTTGTGTAGATGTAATAAAAAAGTTGCTCAAACATGAGGGGGTTCACTCACTTTTGTGAGATACCATATATCAGTTTCTAATTCCTGACTTTATATCATTTCATTTCTATCCTGTTTAACAACCTGTGATATTTTGTGTATCTACTGCCATGTTTTTGTGACCAGGTCCAGTTCCCAATCCCATAATAATAATAATAATAATAATAATAATAATAATATATGTTTAAGTGTAGAAATGGATCATATGGTTTTTCCCTTGTGATTGTTCTGTTCTAATTTTGCCTGCATTTTTGAGTTCCGTTTTCCTCTTTGGCTTTCCACATGAATCACTCTACATCACTCTGATCATTAGCAGTAGAGATTCGGCTGCCATTTTTTCATAAATAGAATTTTTCATAAATTCCTCTCTGGTTTGTGTGTTAAAGAATTCGGGAAGATAAACGATATTTTTAACGCTTTCTTTTCACATAAGGAATCTTCGAAGATATTACAATTTGCTTCTACACTTTTCTATCCTACATTCTACATTTAGAGAATTAGGCAAGAAGCATTATCCAGAGCGACTTACATTTATCTCATTCATACAACAGAGCAGTTAAGAGGTTAAGGGCTTTGCTCAGGGCTCCAAAAGTGGCAGCTTGATGTGGCTGGGATTCGAACAACCTCATGATCGTCAATCCAAATTCCTAATATCTTAACTGCTAATGTCCTCACCAATAGGTTTTTGTTTGCAAACGCATATTTTTCTCCTCGCTTTGGCCTCGGTCCACACTGAAACATCGTTTTCATTCAACGAAAATGCATCTTTGTGAAAACGCTCTCCAAAGCGGATAAATTCGATGTGGACCAGGTGTGAAAATGATGGGTTTTGTAAACAATGGGTGTATTTTTAGTCATTCCCACAACGTTCCAAAAAGCCGCAAAGTAAAAACAAAAACCAGGCGGAAACGACGTGGATCGAAGCACATGAGCAATTTCACGGGTTACAGCGTAGATTTCTCAGTGTGGACAAGCGAGATCTGGGTGGACGCAGATCGTTTTTAGATGATAAAGCAGTTTTCAGATGTATCCGGATTCGTGGTGTGGAATTAGCTTGGATGACACACAATACACCTACACGTTTTTGTTGAAACTTTTTGTCATTTTTGCTCTCAAAAGTTTCAAAGCTGGTTACTTTGATAACTCGAAACTTTGGTGAAACCTGGATACCTTGATGTTAGTGCGTTGCTTTATCTGGAGATGATTTGGAAAATATCACATTCACATATGGACCATCTTCATTATTTACATCTGCATGAGCTTTGGTGATGCTGTGGAGATCATTGTGTTTAATATGGAAATGATTCTGAGGTAACTACAGAACGATGTACACAAAAAACCAAAGCTACAAAGAAACAACTCAATGCTTCTTCTGCTATTTTCCACAATGGGTAGAAAGAAAGAAAAAAGCTGAGTTATGCAGCAAAGCTCCTGATCACAGCCCATGAATTTAAAAAGTGCAGTGTGCTGGTTTTCCGATTCTGGAAAAAATGAGCTGGAGGAGAACTGGTCAACAAGAACAGAGCTCATAGATCATTCCACTTCCTCTAAATTATAGCTCTACACTCAGTCAGGTCTTTCAGAGATTCCTCCAGAGGGCGCTGGTGAGGAGGGAACAGCTCAAACTTGGCTTTTGCTAGCATTGCTACTTTCAGACCTGAAAATAAATCACAAGAAAAGACCACCCTAGAGGTGCAGAGAGTTCCCCTGTAAGAGTTTCTCCTTCCTGCGGTGGAACTGTAATGAAATTTCCTGCGGAGGCTCGACTCTGACTCTAGTGAGTTTTTTTGTTTGGCCTGTGATTTCACACAGCTAAGAGGAAAACAAGTCAGGGTTCTCTTCCGCAGCTGGTCGCTTCGAGGCTTAGCGCTGTCCGCATCAAAATCATTACATCGGCTCCTACAAATGAACGTCAGTAAAGCGAGGAGTAATTAGGGTTGAACGTCAGCCCTCGGGAGCGCAGCTGCCAGATCCTGATCCTGACCCCGTGCTGAAAACCATTTCACTCCGGCTGCTTGGCTCAGACTGTAATTTCGGCGTAATCTGCGTCCGTTGCTTTGCCGTGCAATCAGCCTACAAACAAACAGCTCATTATCTGGAGCCGAGCTGTCTGTACATCTCCGCTACGTCGTCTCTGTGTGATCTCTGATCTGTGTGTGGATCCCACGCCTCTTCCTGCAGATGTAATTGGCAGGACTGCTGATAACCGCCTTGAATTCCTCCAACTCCTGTTTGATTTCCATCTGCCGCTTCCAGCTTCCGTCAGATAAAAGAACAATATGTTCGGCTATAATTGGAACTGCTTGGTCTCGCGCGCAGGTGAGAAAACCTCGCTGGAAGCACTGGAGCGTCCGCGGAGACGGTTAATCACGATTTAGAACCGTTTCCGCCAAATTAATGGGACTAGAAATGACTGCCTCCTGCTGTTTAATGGGGATCTACGAGGCTAATTTACGCCAAGACAATTTACTCTAGAACACTTTAACGTGACTTCTTGTTATAATTCGGCACCATATGGTCCTTATTTAACAATGATCCCGTATAAGCACTGCAGTCTGGCCGAGAATTAGTTTAGAAACGGCTGACTGTTGAAGAAATGCGTTTACGCGACGTTTACGTGTCTCTCCTTAGTCCTGAGATCAGAACCTGAGATCAAGTGGATAAAACAGGTTTTCTTTGTAGATGTTGTTATGTTCTTGAACTCCCGCTCTCAGCGTGGTCACATTAGACGCCATTGTTTCTGTTTGAGTTCTGGCTCTGCCTCTGTCCTGTCAGGGGTTTGTTACCTGATTGTGTTCACCTGTACTGTGTTAATTCTTGATTACGCTGTAAAAGATAAACAACACAGTTCAAGTTAAAGAAAACTAAATTTACTTTGATGTACACTGGCTGTGTGAAGTGTGGAGATATTGAGTCTTGTTTGGTTTTTAAGACACGTGCATGGTCCTTTATTTTCTCTGCAACAAACACACCAAAAATGGTTCTGTGGACAGATGGAAATGTTCGTCTTTAACAGAAAAACTTGTGTAAAATGGAGAACAGGAGAGAAGACGTGATCAGACTCCCTCACCCCCCCACACTCACACATGAAGGTGGAAGCTAAATGGTTTAGAGCTGTTTTAAGGTTGTGACACAAGATCCTTAAATTAGGACACTTTCTCTGAGACTAGGACAGATTAGGACAAATCTCAAATTAGACACCTTTTCTGCAATTAGGATGCAAGTATCTTTAATTTGGACACATTATCTTAAATCAGGACACCATTCTAATCTTAAAACATAAGAATCTCAAAATCAGACTCTTTTTCGGAGATTAGGAAACAAGAATCTTATATAAAAACATGCTCTAATTAGGACACAAGAAACTCAAATTTGGACACTTTTACCTGAGATTAGTAAAGTCAAATTAAGATACCGACTCTGCAATTAAGACACAAGAAGCTAAAATTAGGACATTTTTCTCTGGGATTAGGACACAAAAATTATTTTATCTGAAATTGGGACACAAGAAACTCAAATTAGGACTCTTAATCTGAGAGGAGGAACCGAACAAATCAGAGTGAAATAAGCTCATAGTGAGTTCAATGTTCTAGACAATTTCTGTGGAGACGTCACTTATATACATATTTATTTA
This sequence comes from Silurus lanzhouensis, assembly GCA_039877035.1. Lineage (NCBI taxonomy): Eukaryota > Metazoa > Chordata > Actinopteri > Siluriformes > Siluridae > Silurus > Silurus lanzhouensis. The sequence continues at coordinate 182,217 of JBCEWE010000288.1, forward strand.
CTCCATGAAATAAAAGACAAATGCAACTTTTTGAACTCTTTTCAAGATTCTTCTCAAGATTTTCAAGTGTTTAGTTGCTTTTTTTATATTATTGCCGTGTGAAGTTTTCAGATTGAAGTTAATGCAGATTGATCCGGACTGCCGTGTGTTCGGGTGCAGATTTCTGCTATTTACGCTTCAATGGACTGAAGCACAAATATGGCACCAGATATGAAACCTGTCTCTCTTTCTAACACACACACACACACACACACACACACACACACACACACACACACACACACAGATATTCAGGTCTGCGGGTTTGTATACGGAAACATGTGAGAAGTTGAGGCAGATAAACAGATTCACTTTGCTGTAAATAAGTCTGCGTGAACATATGCAGCTTATCACACCTTCGACCTCCTGCCGTGTCTCATCTCTCCCTCTCTCTCTCTCTCTCTCTCTACCCCTCTCTCTCCCTCTCTATCATGCTGATGAATTGCACAACATTTATAGCAGCCTGCCTTGCTTCTCTTTCTAAGGAATGTGTAACACATCGAACCGAAGCCCTGCAGAAGGTCGGGGTCTGAAAGTTGTCTAGAAGAAATGATGTGAAAAATGTGTAGAGAAACTGAGTGTGTTTGGAATGAATGAAACTACAGCAGGTGTGTGTTATGTTATAGCGTGTAATAGTGTGTTTAACGTGTTGTGCTGTGTTCAGAAACTTCTCCTATATCTCATATACAGCGCAATGTATCAGGTGTCGGCCATTTTGTATCTTCTTTCAGTACACTTTTTATACCCATGATGCACGTGTAAAACATGTTTTAATGTGCACCTCTTGTACATTCACCACTAGACTGTTTCCCATAGTACAATGTGACAAGGTGCCATGTTTTATGGCATTCAGTTCTGGAATCAGCCAGAGAAGGTCTGTTCGTAATCGGCATAAAGGTTAACGGTGTGATGCACTGATTTTGGCATTTGTTGGCATTATTTTTGACATATTTGCGTCAGTATAAAGTGATTTATTAATATATCATTTTTAGTAGATGTGCTGTACTTTAATTATTCACAAAGCGCCCAATAATATGTAACCACCATTTGATATGTAGATCGATTTCTCTTCGCTAAACTGTATCTCGAGCGCGTTCATATCACAGCACTACGGAGACTACGGCGTGTCCTGAGAGTCACATAGAACTCAGATTGACATGGCAGAGGTAGAGCTGTAACTTCCTGCAGACACAGGAAAGAAACGTCTGTTTTCATTTCATCTTTTTTTCTTTTTTTCCTTCTACAAAGCCATGTTTGTGAAAGAGCCATGAGTTAAAAGTCAGAAGGCACGTTGAAGTAAATTGTATCGCACCGCATCGTAATAGGGCTGAATTGTGTCGCATCACATCTGCAGCTGCTTCATATGTCAAATGTATCGTATCGTCGACTATGCATCGAGATGCGCATCCCTCGTATGTGGTGTGTGTTCATATACCTGCATCATGTTCATCTTTATTTCATGACAGTGTGTTTTTTTTTCATTTTTTTTATATTTAATGTAATTAATAATTAACGGAATACTGAATAAACACAAAAACTGTTGTTTTGTTCTTTTTTTATGAATATACAATGAGTCCTACTGTATTACGATACAACACAGATGGTAATACATGGTAGCCGGAACGTTTATGATGAGACAGTTTCCTCTCCAGTGGACAAGTGAGCAATTTCCAACACAGCTCTGTAGAACAGGAGAAATCTGTAAAGTCTGTATACAAAAAGCCCATGTGTGTATATATATATATATTGTATGTATGAAGCTGTGTGATTAAAAGATCATAGTCATAGTCAGGTCACTCTCATACACACACACACACACACACACACACACACACATCCCTAAAGGGTTTTCTGTGTAATCAGATTATTGAAACCACTAGTGTGTCGTTCAACGTCTTTGGATGTTGCCTAAAGTTTTCCTTCACTTGTACTAGGAGACCCAAACCTGTTTCATCATGACATCCAGCTCCATGAAGATCTGCTCTACATAGGTTGGAGTGGACGATCTCCTGCTATAGAGCTCCAACCATTTTGGGATGAATGTGAACGCAGATTGCACCCCAATTCTCTTCATCTTCTCACCTACATCATTACTTGACTTTACTAACACCCTTATGGTTAAATGAATCTGCAAATTTCCACAAAATCTGGTGAAACATCTTCCCAGAAGAGTGGAGCTCATTATAATAGGAAAAGAGAACTCAATGTGGAAGGGATGTTAAAAAAGAAGCACATAGCAATCTTATGGTCAGGTGTCCACAAACGTTTAGCTCTACAGTGTATTTATCCCTGAATAAAAGGAATAATGATGGTGAGGAGGAAAAAGCTTCAAGACTTCATGAAGATGGGAAGACGGGAACCACCTGGGTGAGAGCTTGCATGTAAGATCATTAAAAGAACGCTCGATTATAATCTCACTTGATGAAAGAATTAGGCCAGCCGGGCCTTTAAATAAAAATGCAAAAATGCAGAGTGAAGAAGTAGAAGGAGGGAAAAAAAACCCATGAGAGGTCTTGACCCTCCTCGCCAAACTCGAGGGCTCTTATTGGCAGAACACTTAACCTTAAACATAACCTCACACACTTCCTGTGTGAAATTTGGCACAATTTCCTCCCTCTCCATCTCCTCCACAGCACTCCGTGGCACTCCGGCTAATTAAAGGGCAATAAAAGCACTTAGGAAGTGAGATTCCTAGTGAATAAAATAAGCGAAGCAGATTTCTTTTAACCCTCTGCTCCACACGCTCGTACTTTCTCCAAAAAATCACCAACTCCCATTTCAGCAACTTGGTTAGAAGATTCCCTGCGGTGGCCCTTCAGATATACAGGTACTATATATATAGAGATGTGAAGCGGAGATCGTTAAAATGGTGTAAGGCCTAACATCCAGCTGTGGATTATCACCTCATACCCTGGTCACCTCCAGCACTGAGAAGTTCAAGTACAATTACAATTCTGCCACTTCGAATCACACCCAAAGATAAGGTAGTGCCTGATTACATTTATTTACAATATGTGAGATTTAGTATATAAACTTTCTTTCGGCTTCTCCCGTTAGGGGTCGCCACAGCGGATCCTCTGCATGTTTGATTTGGCAAGTGTTTTACGCTGGATGACCTTCCTAACGCAACCCTCCCCAATTTATCCGGGCTTGGGACCGGCACTGAGAGTGGCTGGGGATGGTTCCCTGACCGGGAATCGAACCCGGGTCGCAGCGGTGGGAGCGCTGCATCTTAACCACTAGACCACCAGGGGACCTGTGAGATTTAGTATATAATTATTACAATAAGGAAGCTGTTGGAGTGAACTCCCGGTGCTGTTTTTCATTCTGCTTCTCATTTAAAACTTGATGGAACTTAAGGAACAAGATGGAACATAATTTCACCTTGTGCCTTGAGCCGTTTATTCAAATCCCTTATTTACCAAATAATTCCACCACATGCAGAAATCCTCCATGGAACTTCTTCAGCCAATCACAATCCACTATTCACACCTAACCTCCTTCCAGCCAATCACAAATCCACTATTCACACCTGAACTCCTTCCAGCCAATCACAAATCCACTATTCACACCCGAACTCCTTCCAGCCAATCACAATCCACTATTCACATCTGAACTCCTTCCAGCCAATCACAATCCATTATTCACACCTGAACTCCTTCCGGCCAATCACAATCCACTATTCACACCTGAACTCCTTCCAGCCAATCACAATCCACTATTAACAATATATATCACAAAGTGAGCTCCTTGATGATCTGGTTTACATGTTTTGGAGAGGAAGATCTTGAGTGGTCTGCTATAGAGCTCTGATCTCATCCCTACTGATCATAAGTATCAGTATCAGCATCAGTACCTGCCTTTCTTAATAACCCTGTGGCTGATGAACACAGATATCCATAAACACACTCTTCTGGAACATCTTGCCAGAAGAGTGGAGGGAATTATAAGAGTAAATTTGGACTAAATGTGGATTGCAATGTTCAAAAATAACATACCGTAATTATGACCAGGTGACCCAAAAGTTTTGGAAATATAGTGTATGTATCTTGAATATATATCTTGTATATCTTGTACATCTTGTATCTTCTTATCGTTAATATCAGGATGTGTGTTTGTGTTTGGGAACTGAGAGCCATTGGCTTTTTATTCCAATAAACAGTAGAAACAGGTGAAATTCTTTCAAATTCCCGATCAGAAAAACAGCTCAGGCTCACACACGCATGCTTTCCAAGAAAACTGATTCAACTTGGCAACTCTTCTCTTTCAATTTTATCCCAGACCTTCTTCTCTACATGGATAACTGGGTTCATCTCTTATCTCACTTCAGCACTCGGTGTTATGTTCTCGTTTTCATAATCCGGATTTACACAAACGGGTTTTTGTTTGTTAATCTTTATTACAAAGCCGTGTCTCTGTTTTGTGATCGTGTGAAATCTGAATGTCTGATGCAGTGTTCGGCAAAGCGACAGGACCGAGACGGTGTGTATTCAAAGCTTAAAATCTGTTTTAAATGAGCAGGACGTACATGTACATTTACATTTATGGCATGAAATTAACTTCTCCCAGATGTCCATCGGAGTCAAGCGACGGGTGAAGATCTTGCACTTTTCCCGCTTTTCTTTGTCTTTGTTTTAGAAAAATCCTCTATCTTGAATTTGTAATTAGCAAATCAGTGTTGATTTATTCATTAATAGAGACTTAAAGCACTTTTGTAAGTCACTCTGGATGAGGGCATCTGTTAAATGCCGTAAGTGTCAATGTAAACTTTAGCAGATGCCTTTATCCAGAGTGACTTACAGCTGAGCAGTTCAGGGTTAAGGGGCTTGTTTAAGTGCCCCACTGTTGCATTTTAGTGGTGCTGGGGTTGGAACTGAGTCCAATGCTTCAACCACTGAGCTACAACCTCTCCTGTATGTATCTTAGCTAAGCAACATACGTTATCCGGTCAAAGCTACTAGATTTTCCATCAATATGTGGTTCTTTCCCAAACTGTGAGAACAAAGTTGGAGGCACACAGCTGCACAGCACGTCTTTGGATGCAGCATGAAACCCCTCTGCACAAAGTCAGCTCCATGAAGATCTGAAGATGTAGAAGATCTTTGGGATGAATGTGAACGCTGACTGCACCCCATGCTAAGCTAGGCAACTGGAACAGGAAACAACAAAACGCTACAAAACTTTAAATGTAAAGTTTAAACAACAAACATGAGAAAACACAGAACTTCTATAAGGTGGTGCAATAAATATGATGTGCTCTGTAGTAAAATCCTGAGGACGGCCAGAAACGCTAATTAGAGATGCAAATAAAGTGTCAGGTTTTAATTCAACAGGAAGGAGTGAGCTAAGAAAGTGTGAGAGAGTGTGATTCTCCCCTGACTCCATCAACACCAGCACCACCACAGCAGTAATCAGTGTGTGTAATGAAACACCTCCAGCTTTCACCGGATAGATTAAAACTGGCCATAATTTGTTGTGGGGGGTGGGGGTGTTGAGTAATGGTCACCTGACAGGCTAAAGAACGCATGATGTCCCAGGACATTCCTAAAAAGACCTTCTTCAACTTCAGGACATATACAAGCTGCTGGAGTTCTATCTCTGGTTCGTTTTCCACCAAGTCGACATCGGGAAAAGGGGCGTGGCTTATGCAACATTCATTCTCGCGACTCGATTATTACCTTCTTTGATATTTACCTTTGATATTTTTCTATTCTCTTCCTCAGGCCAGAAGTTGAATGTTCTCAAACAGCAGGTCTGATTGTATTTCGCTCATTCTAATACGTCGTTTCCACAGAAATAGCTCAAGGGTTCTTCAAAGATGATTGAGGATCCTCCATATCCTAACGCTTTTCTTCACAGAACCCTTTCTGACAAGGAAACAAATTGTTGTAGCATCTTTAAAGGTTCCTACAGCAGGACAACCAAAGAACCATACAGGTAATAACCTTTAACGGTTCCCAGTACAAACTAAGAAACACACAGCCAATATTGAGCCTCCACACTGATACTTTTTTATTCGAAAACACGTTTTTTTCTCTCAGAAAAAGAGAACAGAGAAAAGAGAGAAACACAGAGACATTTTTAGGCAACAAAAATGTAGCTTTTTGAAGAGGCTCTCCACAGTGAATATATTTGAAAACGCAGTTTTTGGGTTGCAGTGTGAACTGCGAATGTGGAGGTTTTTGAAAACGATGGCGCAGAACGAAGACTGAAACCTCCATGAAGATCTGCTTTGCATTGGTTGAAATGAAAGATCTCCTGCTCTAAAGTTCCAACCCATTAACATGATGATTGTGAACACTCACTGCACCTCAGACCTCCTCAACACACCTCAGTACCTGACTTTACTAACAAGTAACTAACAAGTTGTGGAGTTTGAGCACCAACTCCACAAAATCTAGTGGAACATCTTCCCAAAAGAGTGGAGAGAATTTTCTTTTTTTGCAAATGTGGAATGCGATGTTCAAAAAGCACATACCTACTTATGAGCAGGTGTCCGCAAACTTTTGGCAATATAGTGTACGTAAATTCTGACAAATGTTTAAAACATTTAGCTCATGGATTCTTCTTGGTACACAGATTTTTATAAGGTTCTTGAGAAAATTAAACAGCTCCATATGAACCCCATTTTTGGTTTTATCTGAGGAAGAATTCTTCACGTGGTCTTTTATTAGATAGTTCCACAAAAAAAGACTATTTCAGAAATTGAAACTGTCTTTCAAGGTTTAAACCACAAAAGGTTCCCTTAAGGACAAGCCTAAGGGTTCTAATGGTGTGTGTGTGTGTGTGTGTGTGTGTGTGTGTGTGTGTGTGTGTGTGTGTGTGTGTGTGTGTGTGTGTGTGTGTGTGTGTTAACCAATCAGAGCCTGACAGTATTGTTAGCTCTGCAAATTAACTACATCAAGTGCTGTTGGTGTGAATCTTGTGCAGGAACCAGAATCCATCCCAGAACCTTTGGTACTGAATTGGACAAAAGACTTTAAATTTCAGACCCCAATTGGTTTGAATGGAAAAAGGGGGTTGAAATGTTTTTTTACTGTTCCTTAAACCAGGATCATTAAAAATTAAACCCATCATTAAAATCTGATTCTGTCATTCACACGGCTGAAAAAAAGCCAAAGCCGAGTCTTAAAAGGAACTCTAAACTCATTACCGCGAAGCTGCGACGAAAACAAGTCGCGAGTTCAAGTCATCCTGCTGGATTCTGACAGCGTAATGAATTTGTTTTCAGTTTGCTGCGTAATCGGTGCTAAAAACTCCACAAGCTCTTATTAAAGCCTGATCTCCATCTTTCCTCCGACCTTACAGCGCTCGATGAGGCTTTCCAAAGCATCGTTCATTAGCTTCAGGACCAAATGTGCGTGGGATTTGGGTGGTTTTAGCACCAGCATGCAAACCAGATACTCAACTAACCCCTTTACTCTCTCTCTCTTTCTTTCGCTCACTCTCTCGCTCTCTCTCTCTCTCTCTCTCTCTCTCTCTCTCTCTCTCTCTTTCATTCAGTCTATTTTTATTAGATAAACCCTGCAAAACAATGTAAATCAATTCTCAGAAACTGAAGTGAGTCTGCACTGGAGGAAACAGCGACACTATAATACTCTGTCTGATCACAGAGAAAGAAAGAGAGAGAGAAAAAGAGAGTGAGAGAGAGAGAGAGAGAGAGAGAGAGAGAGAGAGAGAGAGAGAGAGAGAAAGAGACGAGAATTTCCCATAAACACTTGTTTCGTCACCAGCTTCATTTCTTTCTCTGTTTCTTGAAGTTTACAAAAGACTATTTAAAAGTTGTGACACTTAAGACTTTCATTTCCAAAGTTTTCTTGAGAACCCAACAAACACGTTTTTATAAAATAGAAAATGGTTTAAAAATGCTGCGTCCTAAGGAACTTGGAACTCATTTTGATCTTCTCATTATATATCATAGAATATTCAGAGGTTCTTAACCAAGCCATCATAGTTTCACAAGTCAGGTGACTCTTAGTGCCTTTCCCAAGCCCGGATAAACGGGGAGGTTTGTGTTATGAAGGGCATCCAGCGTAAAACGCGTCAAATCGAATACGTGGATTACAAATGGGAATTTCATACCGGATCGGTCGAGGCCCGGGTTACCAATGACCACCACAGGTATCGTTATCCAACAGGGTACCGGTGGAAATTGGGCTACTGATGGCCGAAGGAGGAGAAGGAGAGGAGGAAGACATCTACAGAGACAGCAGGGAAAGGAGAAGTGGAGGTTCGGGTTGGTACTTTAAATGTTGGTACTATGATGGGTAAAGGGAGAGAGATAGCTGATATGATGGAGAGGAGAAAGGTAGATATGTTGTGTATTTAGCAGACCAAATGAAGTTTCTGTCATCAGTGCCTATGCTCCACAAGTGGGTTGTGAGATGGAGGAGAATGAAAGATTATGGAGTGAATTAGATGAAGTGGTAGAGGGTGAACCTAGGAATGAAAGATTGGTGATTGGGGCAGACTTTAATGGGCATGTAGGTGAAGGGAACAGAGGTGATGAGGAGGTGATGGTAGGTATGGTTTTAAGGAGAGGAATGTGGAAGGGCAGATGGTGGTAGATTTTGCTAAAAGGATGGAAATGGCAGTGGTGAACACGTATTTTAAGAAGAAGGAGGATCATAGGGTGACGTATAAGAGTGGAGGAAGGTGCACACAGGTGGACTATGTTCTATGTAAGAGATGCAACCTGAAGGAGATTGGAGACTGTAAGGTGTTGGCAGGTTTATAGTGGGATCTTCTGGTAAACTCTGATGTGTAGCGGTTCATATATCTCTCAGAGGGAAAGCATTCCAAAATAACGTCACATCAGGAAGGGTTCCAACTCTCTTTTGTTGAAGCAAAATTTCGGATTTTGATGTACCCTTGTGGAGGTATTATCTTGATATATTTTAGGTGAAAATCAACATTAAACAAGATTTTGAAACACAGTAACTGGTTTGAAATCTGCATTTTTTTACGAATAACTAACCGAAAAACTATAACCGGCTGCTGGTCAGGTTGTTTATCCTGAAGCTAAGAGCCACGCAGTGATTCCGTGATGTCGGCTACTTATCACGTCTGATAAGTCCATTTAATACGCTTCCGTTCTGCTAACGACATGATGGTACATTCCACTGTGTTTCTGCCCAAAGCGTCCTTCAGGCGCTTGCTGTAATAAAACCCATTTGGAGGGACACTTGGTGTGGAGTGAGTCTATAAATGTACACACTGATTGTTTTCATAAGCTTGGGTTATTGGATTCGGACCAGGCTGACCACTTTGTGTCTAATGAGACATTAACTTTGGAAAACCAATTTCCCTCAATTGGACTTTCTTATAACTGTGAAACGATTACAGCGTGACATATTTATAAGCGTATGCATTTGTGTGTGTGTGTGTGTGTGTGTGTGTGTGTGTGTGTGTGTGTGTGAGTGTGTGTGTGTGTGTGAGAGACCAAGTCTACTTCTTTGCACAAAGAAGACAATTAGGGCTCCAATGAAGTCATTCAACAACCAACGGTAAAAGTTTTGTGCTACAAAAGTGTTGTGGTGTAGTTCTAGCCCTGAGTTCAAGTCGGTACACTAGTCATAGTTATCATCTGATTTGGGAGAAAAAGAAACCTTCTGTTCTCGGTCGAGTTAAACATGCTCCTGAGGTTCCAGTGACCACTGTTCCTGCCCATCTCCCCTCTGTAGATCTTCCCACTTCGTCCAGGCCTGCCTCTGGATAGTGTTCTCTTCGACTCTGTGCAGCTTGGAACGGTTTCTTATCAATGCCTTTAGTGGTTCCATGAAATTCCGGAGTAAGAACGGGAGCTTTGATGGATTTGGACTGTAGTTTATATCAACAGTCTGCTACACTGACTCAGGACTACTTTTCACTTCTGATCACCATCACTGCACCTCAACTCATCATTTATCTGCTATAAATGGGCATTCGGTGGCACACAGATGAGGATGAAGTTCCCTCTTGATTCTGGTTCCTCTCAAGGTTTCTTCCTTCTGCATCTCAGGGAGTTTTTCCTTCACCACAGTCTCCAGCAGCTTGTTCATCAGAGACAAACTTACACTTATAAAGAACATATTCATTTTTATCACCACATTATCTGTGTAAAGCTGCTTTGAGACAATGTTCATTGTTAAAAGTGCAATACATAAACATGAATTGAATTGAATTGGTGCTCATGGTTCTTCTCTCTGTACTCCAAAGACTACATCACCAAATACCACTGTGTCAAGCTTCTGCAGAAAACACTACGTGTATCTGCCTCATCTGTAACAGGGATGGGAGGTGTTATGGGATGGGATGTGGAAGGTGGTAGCTTGGTGCTAACTGCACGGACCTTTTGATCTGAATGTCATGAGGTCATTCAAATTCCAGCCACAACAAAAGTGCCACTCCTGAACCCCTGAGCAAGAGCCTTAACCCCAGAGCTGCTCAGTTGTATGAATGAGATAAATGTAAGTCACTCTGGATAAGAGCATCTGCCACATGCAGTAAATTGATCTGTTCCAGCAGAAGGTTGTTCCAACATCTGGCTGTCTGGTGCAGTCACAAACACCTGAAGCTGAACACACTTACAACAGAAAGATGATAGTAGACTTCTAAAGGAATCTCACTTCATTTCCACCTCTTCCTATCCATGAAGAGCTCTGTGGCTTGTTCCCAAGTTCCTGAGATCTACCAACTTTTTTGACCCGAAGTGGGAGGCACATGTTGACCACATCATGAAGAAGGTTCAAAAGAGATTATTGTTCTCTGAGCAGAGAAGGTTCAACCTTGAAGTATCTAGAAGCTTCTGTTGCCAAGACAAATTCCTTTCCCATTACACACTTTTTTAAACCAGGTTATTGTCAGCATGCAAGTTCCTCTGGAAAGTTTGTTACTATAGAAACGATAGTGATAGTGATAATATACACCTGCTGCTGTACACCTTCTGACCAATCAGATTCCGGAATTCATTGTTTCAGTTAATTTTATTGCACAATCAGGTGTGTGATTGGCTGCATAAGCCCCCTCGTTGTCCCTGATTGAAGGTCAGGGTGTGATGTGTAACTACGTGGATGTTCTTAACTTTTTATTCCTGATGCTAAATGAAACATTCAGAAGAGCAGGAGATCAGTTTAACGATGCAGCGGGAAGACGAGTGGGCGTCGGTTTGATACGCGCTGAAGATTGCGAGAGCGGAGAGAAATATTCAAGGACAGAGTATAAAGTTACACACTCTGCCAAGTCTCAGTTGGTATGTCGGATTAGAAAAACACACTTTCCTCCTTTGAATTTAAACTCACCGGAATTTGCCCGAGGGCCTGCTGTCAGTCTGAGCAGGAACGTGCGAAGAACAAGGTGTTGGAAAAGCAGGGGAATTTACCGAGCGGATGCGAGGAGACGAATGGAGGCAGGTTTCCAAAGACGGCCTGCTCTAAAGCTGGCATTTCCTAAAGGTGCTGATGAAAACAGTGCGGAGGAGACAGTGAGTAATTACACACCTGACACCGTTATCTATTACACCATGGCACGACCATCCTGCACTTATTTACATTTAGACAAGCCTCACCTTCTCTCTCTCTCCAGCTCTCTCTCCATTTCTCTCTCTCCATCTCTCTCCCCCCATCTCTCCACTCCCAGTCTCTCAAGGGCACAGTTACAAACCAGAAATTTCACTTCCAGGAACAAAAACTCTTACCTTTAAAAGCATCATGACTGAACTTCCAGCTCATCATCTACAGCACCAGTGTGATGACTAACACCTGGAGTTAAGGAAGCTTCTGAACCCTATAAAAAATTTTTTTTTGCAGCTTCTTATCAATGCACTGGTTTCAAAACGAGGTGGTAACAATGTTTTGTAACACGCCAACAGATGGCAGCACAAGGCTGCACACAGTCACAGGGAGCACCGACCATTGTAAGTGGCAAAAGACATCGTTCTGTGTACACTAGCTGTGCCAGTTTCTTGCCAGAAACAAAACCAAGCTTACTTCCGCTTTAAAGATGAGCAAATCTAGAATGATCAGAGTCAAATAACTCGATCCTTGATATGACTCGGGATTCATGAATCCAGCGCGAATCGCAGCAGATGTTTCGAAGAGAAGACTTCCAGGACACATTCCAAAAGAATGCTGGGGGCGCTGTATTGCTGTGTTGTGTATTTTAAAGGCGATAGTATGAAAATATAGATGAATAAAGTACCTTTGTATAAAACAGAGTCTCAAAACCACCACATACTTTATGGTTTCTATAGTAACGGCTCTTTCACGCTGATAATAAACTGATTAAAATGATCTTTAAGATGGAGACCACATGAAGATGTGGAGATGTTTCACTTCAAGTAGAAGTTCATGCAACATTTCTGGAAGGAGTCTCCAGTGTCAGCCCTTTGAAAAAGTCAGAGGTAGCTGTGACTCTCGGCTTTTCCCAGAACTGACACTGACACTGGAGACTCCTTCCATCTATGCCACATAAGCATCTCCTTATTTCAGAAAAGCTTCAGCACATCTTTTAACCTGTTGATTCTCAGTGAAGTGTGTACATGTCTGTTCATGTCTGTACATGATGCTAAGAACGAGTTGTTACTATGGAAATGATAAGGAATGAGTCTGTTCTGCTGTTCTACAGAACCAGTCAACATCTTCTGGCCAATCAGAATCCTGCCTGTCTTTCTCACTCTCTTTCCTTTTCGGACTCTCTTTCTCTTTCTCTGCCTTCTTCAGTCTCTTTCTATTCTTTTGTCTCTCTTTCTGACTTTTTGTCTCTCTCATTCTCTTTCTGTCTTTTTCAACTTCTCTCTCTCTGCTTTTCTGTCTCTTTCACTCTTTCTCTTCCTTTTGTCTACTTTGGTCTCTCTCTCTCTCTCTCTCTCTCTCTCTCTCTCTCTCTCTCTCTCTCTCTCACTCTGTCTTTGTTTCTATTTCTCTGTCTTTCTTTCGGACTTTCTTTCTGTCCATCTCACTTTCTCTTTGTGGCTTTTTAAGGTTGTCCCTCTTTTTCCCTGTTTATCTTTCTTTGTCTCTGTATGTCTGCCATTCCTTCTATTTCAGTCTGGCTTTCAGTCTCTCTCTCTTTATTCTTTTCATTTCAGTCTCTCTTTTTGTCTAGCTTCTTCAGTCTGCCTGTCTGTCTGCCTCTTTATCTCTCTCACACTCTCTCTCTCTCTCTCTGACTCAATGTGGGTGGCAGTAGTGAAATATGTGAATTACTGAGAGGTTGATGGAGGTGTGTTTAAGCTCAATGACTCTCTCACACACAGACTTTAATTTTCCCATGTGCTCATTAATAAAACAGAATGATGGCGTGGAGGACAGGGTAGAGGAGAAGGTGGGGGAGAGGGGTAATGAAGTGGAGGAGGGGGTAATAAGGTGGAGGACAGGGTAGAGGAGGGGGTGGGGGAGAGGGGTAATGAAGTGGAGGAGGGGGTAATAAGGTGGAGGACAGGGTAGAGGAGAGGGTGGGGGAGAGGGGTAATGAAGTGGAGGAGGGGGTAATAAGGTGGAGGACAGGGTAGAGGAGGGGGAAATGGTTTGGGAGAACAGGGTAGAGGAGGGGGTGGAGGGGAGGGTGATGGGTTGGAGGACAGGGTAGAGGAGGGTGTGGGGGAGAGGGCGATGGGGTGGAGGAGGGGTGAATGACAGGGTAGAGGAGGGGGAGGGGTGAAGGACAGGGTAGAGGAGGGGGTGATGGTGGGGGAGGACAGAGTAGAGGAGGGTGAGGGGGTGGAGGACAGGGTTTAGGAGGGGGTGATTGTGGGGGAGGACAGGGTAGAGGAGGGGGTGATGGGGTGGAGATTAGGGTAGAGGAGGGCATGGGGGAGAGGGTGGTGGGGGAGGGGGAGGGGGTGAAAGACAGGGTAAAGGAGGGAGTGATTGTGGGGGAGGACAGAGTAGAGGAGGGTGAGGGGGTGGAGGACAGGGTGGAGGAGGGGGTGATGGTGTTATATAGTCAAAAGTTTTTGGACTCTGGACAATGAAAGTAAATATTTTTATCTTTCAACACTAAAAACCACGAGCAGCGAATGTTAAAAAAATCAGCCATATTTAAAATAAAAACATCTCTTTATAACATTCATATGTGCTCATCAGCTACGCTTTAGGAGGAATGTTTATTCTCATTTATCATTATTTTATGTGATATTATTAATCCCTTGTGATATATTAATGTGTTTGATATTGGCTTCAAAATGAATTCAGAATTAAAAAATGGGGAAAAAAGGCTCAATGTAAATGATATGCTTAAGCTAATGCTAATGCTAATGCACTGCACGTACAGCAAGGTCCGCCTCGCCCAGACTCCCTCGAGCTAACGCTTCCTTCTGTTCATTTGATTTTTTTTTTTCAAGATAAATGCAAGGTCAGGATTAGATAAAAGCTCGAGAGGCCTACATGTGTGTGTGTGTGTGTGTGTGTGTGTGTGTGTGTGTGTGTGTGTGTGTGTGTGTGTATGTGGAGGAAAGCCCAACCTCCCTCAGTGCTAAAGCTATGAGCTCCTTTATAGAGACTATTCTTCTTCTTCTTCTTTCGGCTGCTCCCATTAGGGGTCGCCACAGCGGATCATCCGTCTCCATACTACCCTGTCCTCTACATCTGCCTCTTTCACACCAACTACCTGCATGTCTTCCCTCACCACATCCATGAACCTCCTCCTTGGCCTTCCTCTTTTCCTCCTACCTGGTGGCTCCATCTTCAGCATTCTTCTACCAATATAATTCATGTCCCTCCTCTGCACATGTCCAAACCATCTCAATCTCGCCTCCCTCACCTTGTCACCAAAACATCCTACATGTGCTGTCCCTCTAATAAACTCATTTCTAATCTTGTCCATCCTCGTCTCTCCCAACGAAAACCTTAACATCTTCAGCTCTGCTACCTCCAGCTCTGCCTCCTGCCTTTTACTTAATGCCACTGTCTCTAATCCATACAACATCGCAGGTCTCACCACAGTCCTATAAACTTTCCCTTTCATTCTTGCAGATACCCTACTATCACAAATCACTCCTGTCACTCTTCTCCACACACTCCACCCTGCCTGCACTCTTTTCTTTACTTCTCTAACACACTCTCCATTACTTTGCACTGTTGACCCCAGGTACCTGAACTCCTCCACCTTCTCCACCTCTTCTCCCTGCAACCGCATCACTCCACTGCTCTCCCTCTCATTCACACACATGTACTCTGTCTTACTCCTACTGACTTTCATTCCCCTTCTCTCTAGCGCATATCTCCACCTCTCCAGGCTCTTCTCAACCTGCTCTCTACTCTCACCACAAATCACAATATCATCTGCAAACATCAGAGTCCATGGAGACTCCTGTCTGACCTTGTCCGTCAACCTGTCCATCACCACTGCAAACAGGAAAGGGCTCAGGGCCGATCCTTGATGCAGTCCAACCTTCACCCTAAACCAGTCTGTCGCACCTACTGCACACTTCACTGCCGTCACACTGTCCTTATACATGTCCTGCACCACCCTTACATACTTCTCTGACACACCAGACTTCCTCATACAATACCACAACTCCTCTCTTGGCACCCTGTCGTACGCTTTCTCTAAATCCACAAATACACAATGCAATTCCTTCTGCCCTTCTCTATACTTCTCCATCAACATCCTCAAAGCAAATAAGGCATCTGTGGTGCTCTTCCTCGGCATGAAACCATACTGTTGCTCACAGATGGTCACCTCTTCTCTCAGCCTGGCTTTCACTACTCTTTCCCATAACTTCATGGTGTGACTGATCAACTTAATTCCCCTGTAGTTACTGCAGGTCTGCACATCTCCTTTATGCTTAAAGATCGGTACCAGCACACTCCTTCTCCATTCCTCAGGCATCCTCTCCCCTTCCAGAATCCTGTTAAACAATCTGGTTAAAAACTCCACTGCCATCTCTCCTAAACATCTCCACGCTTCTACCGGTATGTCATCTGGTCCAACCGACTTTCCATTCTTCATCTTCTTAATCGCTGCTCTCACTTCCTCCTTACTAATCCTATCTACATCCTGCTTCACCAACTCCACATCCTCCAACCTTCTCTCTCTGTGATTTTCCTCATTCATCAGCTGCTCAAAATACTCCCTCCACCTTCTCAACACACTCTCCTCACTAGTCAACACATTTCCCTCTCCATCCTTTATTGCTCTAACTTGCAGTACATCCTTCCCAGCTCGGTCCCTCTGCCTGGCCAATCGGTATAACTCCTTTTCTCCTTCCTTAGTGTCCAACATCTTATACAGCTCCTCATATGCCTTTTCCTTGGCTTTCGCCACATCCCTTTTTACCTGCTGCCGCATCTCCTTGTACTCCTGCCTACTTTTCTCATCACTCTGTCAATCCCACTTCTGTTTTGCCAACCTCTTTCCCCTAATGCTCTCCTGCACTTCCTCATTCCACCACCATGTCTCCTTGTCTTGCTTTCTATTTCCAGATGTCTCACCAAGTACTTTTCTAGCTGCCTCCCTCATCACTCCTGCAGTAGTTGCCCAATCATCCGGCACCTCTTCACCACCACCAATCCCCTGTCTGACCTCTTCCCTGAACCTCACACTACACTCTTCCTCCTTCAGTTTTCACCATCTTATTCTTCTTTCAATCCTTACTTTCCTCCTCTTCTTCTTCGCCTCCAAAACCATCCTACAGACCACCATCCGATGCTGTCTAGCTACACTGTCCCCCGCCAACACCTTACAGTCTCCAATCTCCTTCAGGTTGCATCTCCTGCATAGCACATAGTCCACCTGTGTGCACCTTCCTCCACTCTTATACGTCACCCTATGATCCTCCTTCTTCTTAAAATAAGTGTTCACCACTGCCATTTCCATCCTTTTAGCAAAATCTACCACCATCTGCCCTTCCACATTCCTCTCCTTAAAGCCATACCTACCCATCACCTCCTCATCACCTCTGTTCCCTTCACCTACATGCCCATTAAAGTCCGCCCCAATCACCAATCGTTCTTTCCTAGGTACACCATTTACCACTTCATCTAATTCACTCCAGAATCTTTCCTTTTCCTCCATCTCACAGCCAACTTGTGGAGCATAGGCACTGATGACATTTATCATCTTCCCTTCAACTTCCACCTTCACGATCATCACCCTATCAGAAACTCTCTTCACCTCTACTACACTCTTACTGTACTCTTCCTTCAGAATCACCCCTACACCATTTCTCTTTCCATCCACATCATGATAAAACAGTTTAAACCCACCTCCAATGTTCCTGGCCTTACTCCCTTTCCACTTGGTCTCCTGAACACACAGCATATCTACCTTTCTCCTCTCCATCATATCAGCTATCTCTCTCCCTTTACCCGTCATAGTACCAACATTTAAAGTACCAACCCGAACCTCTAATCTCCTACACTGCTCCTTTTCCTGCCGTCCCTGTAGACGTCTTCCTCCTCTCCTTCTCCTCCTTCGGCCAACAGTAGCCCAATTTCCACCGGTACCCTGTCGGCTAACGATACCTGTGGCGGTCGTTGTTAACCCGGGCCTCGACCGATCCGGTATGAAATTCTCTTTTGTGATCCGCATATTTGATTTGGCACATGTTTTACGCTGGATGCCCTTCCTAACGCAACCCTCCCTATTTACCCGGGCTTGGGACCGGCACTAAGAGTGCACTGGCTTGTGCCCCCCTAATGGCTGGGTTCCTTTATAGAGACTATTAAAAAAAAAAATTATTTACACTCTATGGCTAAAAGTTTGTGGACACCTGACCATATGTGAACTTTTTGTCACATCCCATTCCACATTGTGTTTGCCGAACCTCCACTCTTCTGGGAAGATGTTCAACTAGATTTTGTGCTATGAGGGTGTTAGTCAAGTATGGTACAGATGAAGGTGAGATGTGGTGAGGAGGTCTGTGGTGCAATCAGCGTTCACATTCATCCAAATAAGGTTGGGGCTCTATATCAGGAGATCTTCCACACAATTCCAACCCATGGAAAGCAGATCTTCATGGAGCTGGCTTTGTGCACTTTGTGTCATAATGGAACAGGTTTGGGTCTCCTAGTCTAAGTGAAGGCAAAATTTCATGCGACAGCATCAAAAGACGTCTGATGAAATGTTGTGTACAAATTTATGCTAACAGTTTGGAGCAGAAGCACATATAGCTGGAAAAGTAGGTGTCTGAATACTTTTGCTCATTTTGTGTATATGTATTTGTGAAAATGTAAATCGTGAGGATCTCTGAGAGTCGGCTGTTCATTACAACAAGATTGGCTCAACTAATGAATTAGCTGGATGTCTTGTGTATTAGCGTGGCTAGTTAATTACGTTACAGACGAATCAATCGATTCAGCTAACGATTTAAACCCCTGTTCATTTCTTCATTACGTAGCGAATCTGTCTGCGTTTTATTGCAGCAGCACTCAAGCATGACCTCCGAAATCCATCATTCAGCTTCCGAACATCAGGACCGGAGCTCTGCCTCTGGACAGGAAGTGAAGACAGTTTTTTTCTCCAGATTCATGTTCAACATTCAGGTGGAACGTTTAGCAGAAGGTGCTTCCTCTTGCACTGTATGCTCCATGGGGTGGAGGACTTGGGAATCAGATCCAATCCATTCCAACCAGAAGCTGATAATCATCTCAGCAGGAAGAGAACCTCATGAGCATGGCATCAGATCCAGGTCAGAAAAAACGGGAAGAGAAAACGGAGAACCGAGTGAGGAACGTAGCGCAAGCTGAGCAGGATATTTCAGATCAGTCAGAGTGTATATCACATTCAGCTACACAAATTCAAAGGATTACAGATGAAGGAACGTGATAAGGGTCTAACCCATATACAGGTTTTAGCTTTTATACCACAGTGGTGTTGGTTTGGAAGCTTTACTTAGATAATAAACCCTTAAACAATCTGATGAATCTGCCAAGTATGAAGAAGATGTTAGATGTTAGACTCCTGACAGGTTGTCAGTATTATTAAGAAGTAAGTAATGAGAAGTAAGTTCTTTCTCAGCTACTTGTATGTAAAGAGTTTCTTAAAGATCCTACATGAAGAACATCCTGAGGAACATCTGATCGGTTCTTCATTGCAGTCTAAAAACCATCTTCTGGTGTTCTTTCTCAGAAACATGAAAGGTTTCTCTACAGAGAAGAACAATGTGTATTTAAAGACTTGCTGGCTTAGCGAGTTTGTGTCTGTGCATTTCTGTGTGTCTATATTTGTGTGTGTGTGTGTGTGTGTGTGTGTGTGTGTGTGTGTGTGTGTGTGTGTGTGTGTGTGTGTGTGTTTGTGTGAGTGTGTGTCTGTGTATTTCTCTGTGTATTTCTGTGTGTGTGTGTGTGTGTGTGTGTGTCTTTGTATTTGTGTGTGTCTGTATTTGTGTGTATGTAAGTGTGTGTGTGTGTGCGTTTGTGTGTGTGTGTGTGTCACCACCAACTTACACTTATAAAGAACATTATAACATTATCTGTGTATGTTTGAACCTTGTCTATGAACATGTGAATATGTAGTGATCAGCTGAAGAGCTCTTCTCACTCATGTTTTGGAGCAGAAACATGATCATGATCCTTACCCCCCTCTCCCTCCCTCCCTCTCTCCCTCCCTCTTTCCCTCCCTCTCTCTCAGGTTGTATAATAGATGTGTGTGAAACATGAAATGACAGTGTTCAGTAGATTCCTTGTCCTGTCACTAATTCAGCTCATTTAGAGTAAGAACGCTGCTGTTCTCCACTAAAGGCTGTTAATTATTCCAGAGCCCATCGTTATCTGTCTTTAATTACAGGTTAAAGTTCTGAATGAGCAGCAGGTTGCGTGAGGAAGCCGACCGAATCCCTGAGCACCGGGGCATGAAGTGACCTTTCATCATCACACGCTCACTCATTTATCTTAACAATGCAGGACGCTGAAACACGTGACCTTCAACCTCCTCGTTTCTACCACTGTATCACACGCCGTCCAAGTCCCGCTGATTCACGTCCTCCATCACCTCGGCTAATTAAAAGTTATTAGATGTGTCGCGTCATTGTCTTCTTATATACAAACTTCTCCTTCTTTATAGGGCGCTGTTTCTTCTGTCTTTGTCCCATTTTTTTGGAAATCTGTGCAAAATGAGGTGTAAACTGGGTTATTAGATATAAATCAGATGTAAAATGATGGATATTTTAATGTAAATCAGATGTAAATTAGGAGGTGTGTTTCATGTAAACTATGCATTCTAGGAAGTGTGTTTTAGTTAAGTAAGGTCTAGATAGGGAGGTGTTTTTAATGTAAATTAGATGTAGATAGGAAGGTGTGTTTAATGTTAATTAGATGTAGATAGGAAGGTGTGTTTAATGTTAATTAGATGTAAATAGGGAGGTGTGTTTATTGTAAATCAGATGTAGATTATGAGGTGTGTGATACTTCCTAATCTACATCTAATTTATATCACACACCTCATATTCTAAATCTGATTTACAATAAACACACCTCCCTATTTACATCTAATTAACATTAAACACACCTTCCTATCTACATCTAATTAACATTAAACACACCTTCCTATCTACATCTAATTTACATCAAACACACCTTCCTATCTACATGTAATTTATGTGTTTAATGTAAATTTGATTAAAATTAGGTGTTTTTGATGTAAATTAGATGTAGATATCCAGGTGTGTTTCTTGTAAATTAGATGTAGATATCCAGGTGTTTTTCTTGTAAATTAGATGTAGATATCCAGGTGTGTTTCTTGTAAATTAGATGTAGATATCCAGGTGTTTTTGATATAAATTAGATGTAGATATCCAGGTGTTTTTCTTGTAAATTAGATGTAGATATCCAGGTGTTTTTGATATAAATTAGATGTAGATATCAAGATGTTTTTCTTGTAAATTAGATGTAGATATCCAGGTGTTTTTCTTGTAAATTAGATGTAGATATCCAGGTGTTTTTGATATAAATTAGATGTAGATATCCAGGTGTGTTTCTTGTAAATTAGATGTAGATATCAAGATGTTTTTCTTGTAAATTAGATGTAGATATCCAGGTGTTTTTCTTGTAAATTAGATGTAGATATCCAGGTGTTTTTGATATAAATTAGATGTAGATATCCAGGTGTTTTTCTTGTAAATTAGATGTAGATATCCAGGTGTTTTTGATATAAATTAGATGTAGATATCAAGATGTTTTTCTTGTAAATTAGATGTAGATATCCAGGTGTTTTTCTTGTAAATTAGATGTAGATATCCAGGTGTTTTTCTTGTAAATTAGATGTAGATATCCAGGTGTGTTTCTTGTAAATTAGATGTAGATATCCAGGTGTTTTTGATATAAATTAGATGTAGATATCCAGGTGTTTTTCTTGTAAATTAGATGTAGATATCCAGGTGTTTTTCTTGTAAATTAGATGTAGATATCCAGGTGTGTTTCTTGTAAATTAGATGTAGATATCCAGGTGTTTTTGATATAAATTAGATGTAGATATCCAGGTGTTTTTCTTGTAAATTAGATGTAGATATCCAGGTGTTTTTGATATAAATTAGATGTAGATATTCAGGTGTTTTCCTTGTAAATTAGATGTAGATATCCAGGTGTTTTTCTTGTAAATTAGATGTAGATATCCAGGTGTGTTTCTTGTAAATTAGATGTAGATATCCAGGTGTTTTTGATATAAATTAGATGTAGATATCCAGGTGTTTTTGATATAAATTAGATGTAGATATCCAGGTGTTTTTGATATAAATTAGATGTAGATATCCAGGTGTTTTTGATATAAATTAGATGTAGATATCAAGATGTTTTTCTTGTAAATTAGATGTAGATATCCAGGTGTTTTTGATATAAATTAGATGTAGATATCCAGGTGTGTTTCTTGTAAATTAGATGTAGATATCCAGGTGTTTTTCTTGTAAATTAGATGTAGATATCCAGGTGTGTTTCTTGTAAATTAGATGTAGATATCCAGGTGTTTTTGATATAAATTAGATGTAGATATCCAGGTGTTTTTCTTGTAAATTAGATGTAGATATCCAGGTGTTTTTGATATAAATTAGATGTAGATATCCAGGTGTTTTTGATATAAATTAGATGTAGATATCCAGGTGTTTTTGATATAAATTAGATGTAGATATCCAGGTGTTTTTCTTGTAAATTAGATGTAGATATCCAGGTGTTTTTGATATAAATTAGATGTAGATATTCAGATGTTTTTCTTGTAAATTAGATGTAGATATCCAGGTGTTTTTGATATAAATTAGATGTAGATATCCAGATATTTTTCTTGTAAATTAGATGTAGATATCCAGGTGTTTTTGATATAAATTAGATGTAGATATCCAGGTGTTTTTGATATAAATTAGATGTAGATATCCAGGTGTTTTTCTTGTAAATTAGATGTAGATATCCAGGTGTTTTTGATATAAATTAGATGTAGATATCCAGGTGTTTTTCTTGTAAATTAGATGTAGATATCCAGGTGTTTTTGATATAAATTAGATGTAGATATCCAGGTGTTTTTGATATAAATTAGATGGATAGCAAGGTGTGTTTAATGTAAATTAGATATAGATTATGAAGCATGTTAAATGTAAATTAGGTGTAAATAAGCAGGTGTGTTTAATTTCATTTAGATGTAGGTAAGAGGTGTTTCATTTCGTATTCATATTTGGAATAAAAGCTAAGTTAGCAAGAGACATTAACATTGTGGGTGAAAACTACTTTAGCGAGAGAAGATAAGGCATTGAGTGTAAGACAGTAGAGTGATGGGCGGCCGAAGTCTCTGTATGGAGTTGTTATTATTTTACATTATTGTAATTTAGAATAAAATGATAGTGATGAAGTGTTTGGTGATTGTTAGCTGTTTCAGGAACAGGAATCTCGACGTCTCAGCGTTTTGGCTGAGGAACAGATTGGGCGAGGTTGTGACTACAGGCAGCTTTTGTATATTCACAGCCAGTAGAATCTGTTGTATGATAAGATCCATACATCACTGTGATAATCTCATCATTTACCCTCTGAGCACAAGCAGCTGCACACCGGCATTAGACCTTTTCTCATCTTCTTCTTCTTCTTCTCTTTCTTCTTCCACTTTTTCTCTCTGGAGGCTTCTGCCTTATGCTGTGACCCAAATTTAGTTTTTCCTTCTTAGCTTGAAGCACTTTCCTTTTCTTACTTTCTCTAACAAATGCCAAAAACTGTTGCTAATCGACATCATGAACATGGAGCTTGAGTTAGCGACCAGCAATGACAATAAAAACAAACTAAAACTATCTGGAAAACATCAACATTTACCTCTGATGTGGTGAGAAACCTCTAAGATTCGCTAAAACGACGATGTTTCCTGCTAGCATGCAGTTATTACATAACACAGAAAATTACATTTTCTGTTTCCACAGAAAATGTGAATACATTTGTCATAAAAATGAAGCAGAAATATCTGGAACATCAGCGTTTACCTCAGAGATTACAATCACAGTCAGCATCAACCACCACGCAGACTTCTTCTCATGAATTTGGCTAATGCTACACAGAAAATGAGAAAATTGAACCCTTCTTAATACTGTTTTGTTATTCTTAAGGTTGCTAGCAGCTAGAACACACGCAGAGATTGGATTAGCTTGATTAAGGCCTGATAAAGGATAACATTTTAGTCCAATTATGTACATTTGCACACACAAGCAGCAAGTTATTAAATATTTCCTGCCAGTCTTAAAATCAATCAAACGCTAATGTCTAAAGGGGCTATTTGCATTGTGGATCACCCCGTAATGGAAGCCGAAATGTTAATGACCTCCCCAAATGTTTGTGACCAGCATAAATTGTGTTGATCATCACAAAAGCTAACTATTAGTTTGTTACTTATTTAGTTAGTTAGCCAGTTAAACCAGTAAACAATTATAGACATAATATTAGTGGCTAGCATAAATAGTAACGAGTGACACAAATGCTAACATCTAGCATAGATGTGATCCTCTGTCCACGAGGCGAAATAGGAAGTTCAATGCAAAATAATTAGCCAAATTGTTTTAGCTAGCTAGTAAATTGGTCAGTGCTACAATGCAAGCTGTTTTAATCACTGGTTGCCAGGCGACACTACGAAGAATAGCAGGCTGTGTGTGTGTGTGTGTGTGTGTGTGTGTGTGTGTGTGTGTGTGTGTGTGTGTGTGTGTGTGAGATGAAGCGATAATGGAGACCCCAGCTCTCACAGGAGGT
This sequence comes from Silurus lanzhouensis, assembly GCA_039877035.1. Classification (NCBI taxonomy): domain Eukaryota; kingdom Metazoa; phylum Chordata; class Actinopteri; order Siluriformes; family Siluridae; genus Silurus; species Silurus lanzhouensis. The sequence goes on from JBCEWE010000288.1 coordinate 206,375, forward strand.
GTGATGTCACAGTGTTCAGAGCTGTTAGCCCTGGGTGTCTCACACACACACACACACACACACACACACACACACACACACACACACACTGAAGCGTAGCATGGTCACTGCTTTAGCAGTTTGAGATCTCACTGAGGGAGATGATTTATTTTATTTTCATTCCAGAAAATAAAACTTCTGTCAGGAGTACGGAACGCTCCTCACACACTTGATGAAGTTTCACACACACACACACACACACACACACACACACACACACACACACAGAGTGAAAGCCAAGAGTCGCTCATTTGTGGAGGTGGTAGCTCAGCGGGTTGGTACCGGAGGGTTGTAGCTCAGTGGTAAAGGTTTTGGACCTTGGAACGGAAGGTTGTGAGTTCAAATGCCAGGCGCACCAAGCTGCCATTACTGGGCCCCTGAGCAAGGCTCTTAACCCTCAAGTGCTCAGTTGGATATCACTTTGGATAAAGGCGTCTCCCAAATACCGTAAATGTAAGGCTCCAGTGTGTAACAATAAATGCTAGATATAAAGATTATAACAACCAACATGCTAATGGCTAACAAGAACAGCAGGTGATATTCTGGATAGCTTGATGCAAATAATGCACAAAGAAATATATTTTATTTGTCATTTATCTGTAAGTGTGTGTGAAGAAAACAATGAAGCACTTTTGGATAAAAGCATCAGCTAAATTAATGTAGTTGTTAGCAACACAAACTTCGTTTCGCTAGTTTGGAAACGAGGAGCAAACTTCAGACATCACTATCACCACAATCCTCAAACCTTCTTTCGGAAACTTCTCGGTCTGAGAGGACATGGGCCGAGGACGTAAACAAAAAAAGTGTGAAATGGATTTCTGTCCGTTCGAGCTTCACCATTTCATGTCTGAAAGCGAGGGCACTGAATGATCATTGCGCAGACTAATAATTTCCGATCCTCCAGATTACTTATGGATTTTGCGAGCAGGATTTGAAAAGGAGGTGACGTTCCGAGCCTCTGTGAGGACGAGAGTCAATGGGAGGAAATGGCCTTGATGAAAAAATTCAGTAATTAGTGGAGAGAAATATCGTAAAAGATGTGGGTTACGCATGTTAATTCATTACTCTGCATCCAAATCCATGAATTTCATCGCGCCAACGTCTTATTAGCCGTTATATCACCTACAATCAACAGAAAATTTAACTGTCACAATGATGGATGGGGACTTTGTTTCCCACAAGCCACTGCACCACATGTCTTGTCACGTGACTTTTCACACCTGATTGATGACTGTGATCGTTTGTGCATGTGCCTCACTGTTTACTGAACACTGTTTCTCGTTTGGTTTCTCTCAGTTACGTGTTTCAATCTTTTCTGTTCGTTGTTATTATTTGAGAGCATTATATTTGCACTTTCTTAAATAAAAGATCTGCACTTGCATTCACTTCTGCCTAATAACATATCAGGAAATGAGACAGAAAATATAGATGCAGGGGATATTTGTATGTCGTTCTTCCCGCCTGACCTGCTGAGGACGTCGTTCTTCCTCCATGACCTGCTGATTACATCGTTCTTTCTCCCTGACCTGCTGAGGATGTCGTTATTCCTCCCTGACCTGCTGAGGATGTCGTTCTTCCCGACTGACCTACTGATTACATTGGTCTTTCTCCCTGACCTGCTGAGGATGTTGTTCTTCCTCCCTGACCTGGTGATTACATTGGTCTTTCTCCCTGACCTGCTGAGGATGTTGTTCTTCCTCCCTGACCTGGTGATTACATCGTTAATCTTTCCTGCCCTGCTAATTAAATCGTTCTTTCTCCCTGACCTGCTGAGGACGTCGTTCTTCCTCCCTGACCTGCTGAGGCCGTTGTTCTACCTCCCTGACCTGCTGAGGACGTTGTACTTCTTCCCTGACCTGGCGATTCCAACCTTCTTCCTCCCTACCCTGCTGATCACATCGTTCTTCCTCCCTGCCCTGCTGAAGACATCGTTCTTCCTCCCTGCCCTGCTGAAGACATCGTTCTTCCTCCCTGACCTGCTGAGGACGTCGTTCTTCCTGCCTGACCTGCTGAGGACATTGTTTTTTCCTCTCTGACCTCCTGAGGACATTGTTTTTCCTCCCTGACCTGCTGAGGATGTTGCGCTTTCTGTGCTGATTACATCATTTTTCATATCTGCCCTGCTGAGGATGTCGTTCTTATTCCCTGACATACTAAGTACGTCATTCTTCCTTCTGGCTCTATTGAAGATGTTGCTCCTTCTTTGTGCCCTGCTGAAGGCATCACTCCTTGATCTGCACTGGATGTTATTATTTCTTTTTGCTTCACTTTTCTGTGCCCTGAGGACCCCCTCCACCTTCCTACTGTTCTTCCTTCCTGCCCTGCTGAAGACACTGAGGACATGCCAACTGAGGATGTCGTTCCTCCTCCATGCCAACTGAAGGCTTTTCCTTCCTGCCTGCTGAGGACGTTGGCTGCCTCGTCCCGTCTTTCCTTCCTTCTTATGTCTACCTCAGGTATGTAGAGTATCTTCATCCACAGTTAATACAGAAAGATCAGAACAAATGCAGCAACAGCACAAAAAAAGTCCAAAGACTCCACACACTAATCATTAAAATCTATAAAACGAAAACTTCGCAAACACCATAATAAACAAAACAATGATGTGTGTGTGTGTGTGTGTGTGTGTGTGTGTGTGTGTGTGTGTGTGTGTGTGTGTGTGTGTGTTAATGACATTGAATAAATGTCTGAATCTGGCAGCTCCAGATTCAGAAGCTGTGTGTGTCCTCCTTAGTGTTTGTCGGTAACAGTTTGTGTTTCTCCACAGCTTTGATCTCTATCTTCATCCTCTTCTTCTTCTCTGGTGGAACAGTGAAGATCAGTCAAGTCACACACGTTCTCCCGCAGCACACAGCCATATTAACTATATTTACTACCCACAATCCCCTACAGGAAATTGCCTCTGTAAAGGGAAAAAGGACGTTTAGTATATCTAGGCTTTAAATTTCAATCCCCATGCAGTGACTAGAGAGATATATACCTCCCTCTCAGCCCGATCCCTCTCTCCCTCTATTCCTCCATCCCACCGAGCTGCTTTTGTTTCAGCCTGGCATCAGGTGTGACTTTTTTATTTATGCTGTGTGTTTTACAGCAGACAGGGAAAAAAGGAGAAAAGGAAAAGAAGAGACAGTGAAAGGAGAAAAACAGGAAAATATGAAAGAAGGATAAGAGAAACAAGAAGAAGAGGAAAACAGGAGAGCAGTGGAGAATGAGAAGAAACAAGAAAGAGAACAAGAGAAAAAGAAAAGAGGACAACAGAAAAGGAGGGGGAAAAGAGGAGAACATTATAAGAGGATAACAGGTGTGAAGGAGGGAAGAATGATACGAAAAAAGTGGAGAAAAGAAGAGGAGGAGTGAAGTCTCTGTTCTCAGTCAAGAGAAGAACAAAACCACATCTACTTCTTCACCTCACCAAACTCACTTCATCTAAAGAAGTCATTGAGAAAAACAAACTCGCTTCATCTCCTCCACGTGTCATCGAGAAGAACAAACCCACTTCTTCACCTCCACACGTCAACAAGAACAAACCCCCTTCTCTTCCACACATCAGCGATAAGACCAACCTCACTTCTTCTTCTCCAGACATCAACGAGAAGAACAAACCCGCTTCTTCTCCAGACATCAGTGGCTGCTACTTCTTTCATTGGTTAGGTTTTCTTTTTCTCTTTCTCTCTTTCCCTCACTTTGTCTCTTCCCTTTCTATCTCTCTTTTTCTCTCTCTTTCTCTTTTTTGTTCCTTTCTCTCTTTTTCTCTTTTTTCTTTCTCTAACTTTATCTCTTCCCTTTCTATCTCTCTTTTCTCTCTTTTTTGTTTCCTTTCTCTCTCTATATCTCTAACTACCTCTTTCCTTTTTCTCTGTTTCTTTCTCTCTTTTTTGCTAGCATTTCTCTCTCTCTCTCTTTCTTTCTCTAAATTTATCCCCTCCCTTTTTCTTTTTACTGAAGACTGGAAGAAAGGAAAGAATAAAGGAAGAAAATCAGTGTCAGTGTGTAACAGTAATGATGTCCTCGTGTTGTTGATTAATTATCCATCACAGCTGCACACACACACACACGCTGTGCTTTCTCTCTCTGCTCGTGTCCTCATTCTGTCCTCCGTCTCACTCTGTCGTTCTTTCTCTCCTTCTGCTCTGTCGCGTCCCTTTGTGAATAAAAGTGAGTCTATGATTAGTGACCTTTGACCTTCAGCAAGCGCAAATGCTAGAGCTAAAATGATGATATAAACAACAAGCAGCAGTCTGTCAGTGTGTGTGTGTGTGTGTGTGTGTGTGTGTGTGTGTGTGTGTGTGTGTGTGTGTGTGTAAATGAAAAATGAACTAAGGATATAGAGTGAAGAAGGACAGAGAGGAACCAGTGAAAAAAAATCTGAAAGTATAGAGAGTGCTCTAGAAAGAAAGAAAGAAAGAAAGAAAGAAAGAAAGAAAGAAAGAAAGAAAGAAAGAAAGACTAAATATAATGAAACAAGAAATATGTGGAGGAAGGAAGGAAGTAAAGAGATGAAAGGAAAGAAAACATTAATGGAAGGAAGGAATGAACAAGAAAGTAGGAAAGAAAGAAAGAAAGTCTGGGTTCCTGTGTTCTTAATGAGGTTAGTGTTGATCAGATCGATTCAGAACATCACTTCCTCTACCTGAAGAAGCAAAAAACAAAAGAAAAGCAAAACGAGTGGAGCGATAGAACAGACTCATGCAGGGATTTGAAGACGAGTGTGATGTGTGATTTGATAGCAGTCACACAAGCACAGCGAGAAACCTGCTGAGAATGGAGAAGTGCTAAATCTGTGGCTCTGCAGCTTCCTGCCGTGATCCTGTAAAATCCAACAGATCAGTAAAAAAGAGACTCTGAGGAGAAATACGATGTTTTAGGCTCCACAAGCCACCAGGAGAACATCAGTGAACCTGGCCATCAGTAGGCCATTGATTTTTCAGAGGACCTGGTCATTAAGTCTACAAGCTTCTGGAATAGTTCTGAAGGAATTCCAACCCCATTCTTCTAAAAGATCTTCTCTCAGCTGGTGTTGGAGATCACATTCTAAACAAATTCTCTTCAAAATCTTCCCTAGGTGCATTTTCTCAACCACCTACTGATGCTTTTATCTTTGAAAAGTTGAAGCTTCTGATTCTGAGGTCTACAAACCTCTGCTTTTATATACATACGTGTGCTGTTTACAAACTCCATCCTCATTCTTCTGAAATATGCTTCTATTTAATGAATAAAAATAAATTGTTCGATGAAGTATGATTGAATTTATAAACAGGTGAGTAAATTGATGGATAGATGATGAATAGATGTTGATCAACAAGATTCTGGAAGGTGAGAGGATACCTGAGGAATGGAGAAGGAGTGTGCTGGTACAGATCTTTAAGAATAAGGGAGATGTGCAGACCTGCAGTAACTACAGGGGAATAAAGTTGATCAGTCAAGTTCCAGTTTATTTCTATTGCGCTTTTCAAAACAGACGTTGTCTCAAAGCAGCTTTATAGAATTTAACAGTGAAGGTGAATGGTGTGTGTTTATCCCTGATGAGCACCATGGAGACTGTGGTGAAGGGGAAAAAAACCCTTTGGATATTATGAGGAAGAAACCTTGAGAGGAACCAGACTCAAAAGCAGAACCTCATCCTCATTTGGGTGACATCAAGAGTGTGATTATAGACTTTAAACACTACAGAACACTGGAGAGTGAGAACTAACATGAGCACTGGAGTGTGTGATTATGACTGATGATCTTTCTACAGTCTTCTACAGTCATTTGTGGTGATAAAACTAGGAGCTACTGAGCAACTCATAAAATAGCTCAACATTTGAGATCATCACAGATCCAACACCAGCTTCTCCATGCCAGAGCCTTCAAACACTCCAGGAGGTCCAGTGTCCAAACTCCACATGAAGTGGAATCCAGCTGGCACTGGTACGTCTCTAGATGGTTTGGGATTTTTGTGGGCATCTACTTCTTTAAAGGTCCACAATCTTTATGAGGTGGGACGTGACTGGAGCTGGAGCAACCTCAGGAAGCCTCGGGATGGAGAGAGAAAGAGAAGCAGTGGAGAGGAATTAGTGTAGCTGCTGTTCATGATATAAACAGCACAAGTTGATAATGTGCATGTGATCAGATGTTCTGGAGCACAAGGTTATGATGTGATGTGTGTTATGTGTAGATGTGTAGAAGGAGTGTGATGGATTGTAGCGTGTTAGAAGACTAGAGAGATACATGGAGATAAACCATTTAGTGTTTTGTAGGTAAGAAGCAGTAGTTTGTAGTGTATTTAAAACAGGAAGCCAGTGTAGGGATGAGAAGATTGGGGTCATATGATCATATTTCCTCAACCTTGTGAGAACTGATGGATGGATGGAAAAATAAATGAAGGATAATTGAATATATGGGTGAATAAAAATGGGTACCCATAAAAATGGGTGAATAAATGGATGGATAGATGGATGGATGGGTGGGTGGATGGTTGAGTAATGGAATAGATGGATCTTTGGATCGATAAAGAAATGGATGGATGGATGGATGGATGGATGGAAATATAGATGAAACTCTTCTCTCATCTACCATTTTTCTCAATTATTCTTGTTTTCTTCGGTTTCTATCTCTTGCACATGATGTTTGTGACTGTTGTAAAAGTGTCGCATCCTACACGGAGTTCTGATCAGGAATCTTCTGCACAGACTTCACTGGAACGCTGAAGAACGTTCTCCGGGATCAGAACCGACATGTATTTTTCTTCTTGCTGTTTCAGATCCGTCTTTCCATCTCTGAGTTCACCTCAGTGCCTAAAAGCCGTTTTTTTTCACACTTTTTCTTTGTTAATATCTTACATTACGCATCTTCTCACCTTTCCTTGGTCTTGCTCACACTCTTTTTGATAATAGCTGTGAAAAATGATTTTTTTTCCAGACTTTCAATAGCAGCTATTATCCAAACTGATGATCATTATATTGCAGCATAATGACAGTAACACTGCATTCTACTGGAGACTGTAAGACTCCTATAATTATCATATAATATCATCCCAAATGTACAAACTAAATCACATAATGGAGCCTCGAACTGAAAAAACACAATTGGAAATCTCTCTTTCTCTCCTTTTCTCTCTCTCTCTCTCAATTGTTGATCTAAAGAACAGGAATAACAACAAAATCCACCATGTTGTCTGAAATGACCGTGAACAGTAAATACACATTATAACATATAAGGGACACATGACTTTTTCACCCACATGTGGTTCTTCCATCTTTGGATGCGGCATGAAATTTTCCCTTCACTTGAACTAGTAGATGCAAAATTTTTCCATGAAGATCTGCTTTCCATTGGTTGGAAGATGTGGAAGATCTCCTGCTATAGAGCTCCAACCCCATTAAACATGATGAATGTGAACACTGACTGCACCACAGACCTCCTCACCTTCTCACCTACATCACTACCTGACTTTACTAACTCCCTTGTGGCTGAATTAATCTCTACAGAATCTTGTGGAACATCTTCCCAGAAGAGTGGGGCTCATTATAACAGCAAATGGAGCCTAAATGTGCAAAGATCTTCTGTTAGAGATGAAAAATGTCCCATTCGAACTCCACAGAACTTTCTTCCACTCCAGGGGGGGCCAACCAGTCAGAGACTGGTTGGCCCAGTTACCGCAAAGAGCCACATCATACACATGGGTACACATGAACATCACAAGTTCAACCAAGTCCACAATCAAAAATATAATAATTTACAATAGCATTCTTTTACTGTGCATGTTGCTTTGTAGAACTTCTGGCATTCCAGGTCAGAGTGCAACTGTGATTCGGTAGCCGTGTTAATGTCCCATATTCTGTGTTCAACAGTGTGGAGGGACAGTTGGACGTCTGATACAATGTGTTTTAGTTTGTCGTTTTCAGAAGATAAGATTTCAACAAACGTCACTGAGGCATTATTTAACGAACTCCCCTTCATTGTATGGCTTTTTAGCCTGTGTGATGTTCCAAGCCAAATTTAAAGCTACATTTTTGGGAAAACTGTATCTGCTTTTCTGAAACCAACTTGTGCTTGTGAAGTTCAGTCCCTTTTGGAAATTCCTGGTTGATGTTAGCATGGAGTGAGCTGAAGTGGCGCTGAAGATTTGAGATGCGCTAATGACGCCTGACATGAGGCAGAATGACGTCATTATGTTCAACATAATAAATATAAACTCTCACTCTTTTAAAAACATCCTGTGTTCATCTTCATATTTTCATTTTGCTGTGCATTTTTTCCTGCCATTTTGAAAGCGAACTTGACACAAAATGTTTACTTAAAATGTAAGTAAACAATTTGCATATGGGAGTTTGTGTTTGTTTGTTTTTTTATGTGCGTGTTCGCTTCGTTTAAGTTTAATACGGTATTTTCCTCAAATGCGCATGTGCCTATGATGAAAATACTGCAAAGTTTCCCAGTAGGGGCAAGATCATTTAAGTCTTAAAAATACCGTATTGAACTCAAGCGAAACGAACACACACATTAAAAAAAAAGCACAAACACAAACTTCGGTATGAACGTAAGAGCCGCATGAAACCAGGCAAAGAGCCGCATGCAGCTCGAGAGCCTCGGGTTGGCCACCCCCGTTCCACTCATTTACTGTCTAATTCTTGTGTGTTCCAAGACTCGTTGTTTCTTTAAGTATTTAAAAAAATATATACAATTGTAAATTTCCAAGAAGAGAAAAAAACTTTCTTCTTTTCCTAAAAGAACATTTTCTTCTTCTTCATCTTCTTCTCTAACATTTCCATTGTTGACCTTCAGGGTGATCATTAAGAATTCTCCTCTGCAGTTATTGTCCTGATGCCGTAAAAATCTCTCCAAAACTTTTCTTCAAACAAAACTGCGTTTGACTGCGTATTAATGGGCCATTTTTACACCCAAAAAAGTGTGTAAATAATAAATCTACAGTTTGTGTTTGTTGTTTATCTGCTGAAACAGCTCTTGGAAATATGTGTATGTTGAAAAGTTCTGAATTTAAGTATATTATTGGATCCATACTTTTCCAGCCAGATGTGGTTCTTCCCCAACTGTTCCCACAAAATCTTAACACCTCTAGCACTTCACCTGAACTATCACTTATAAATAGCGATCTAAATATCCAACTTCCAAAGAAGCTGTAAATGCTGTGTAAAATGTAACTAAAAACAAAATGCAAATCTCATAAATCCATATTTTATTCACAACAAAACAAACAAAACATCAAATGTTGCAACTGAGCATATATACAATTTTAAAGAAAAAATAAGGTAATTTGTAAATTTGATGGCTGCAGCAGGTCTCAAAAAAGTCAGGACAGGTCTGGCCATCAAGTGGGTGATCCTCACCCTTTGATACTATCTGTTGGGACTGGCCTTCACTGTTCAGACCACGCCCCGTTCCAGTGGCTCCATTGCGGAAACACATATGAAAGTGGTATCTGGCACTTCAGCCGTTCAAATTCGAGGTGGCCTCGGGGGCGTGGCCGAGCGCCGGCTGGTGAATGGAGGTCGAGGCCGGGGGTAGAAAAGCATAGGAATGACACACCTGAAAGAGTTTTGACTAATAAATGTTCTCTGTTGCAGTGGAGCACATAAAAGGAGCGAGAGAAAGGCGCTGGATGGAGTCTTCGAGCTCTGTGTGTGCACATGCGTGTGTGTGTAGTTTGGTGAACCCTTAAATAAACAGATTTGTTCAGAACTGGTGGTTAACCCAGCCATTATGGATGCACAAGCCAGTGCACTCTTAGTGCCGGTCCCAAGCCCGGGTAAATGGGGAGGGTTGCGTTAGGAAGGGCATCCAGCCTAAAACATGTGCCAAATCAAATATGCGGATCACAAATGAGAATTTCATACCGGATCGGTCGAGGCCCGGGTTAACAACGACCGCCACAGGTATCGTTAGCCGACAGGGTACCGGTGGAAATTGGGCTACTGTTGGCCGAAGGAGGAGAAGGAGAGGAGGAAGACGTCTACAGAGACAACAGGGAAAGGAGCAGTGTAGGAGAGTGGAGGTTCGGGTTGGTACTTTAAATGTTGGTACTATGACGGGTAAAGGGAGAGAGATAGCTGATATGATGGAGAGGAGAAAGGTAGATATGCTGTGTGTTCAGGAGACCAAGTGGAAAGGGAGTAAGGCCAGGAACATTGGAGGTGGGTTTAAACTCATTTTATCATGGTGTGGATGGAAAGAGAAATGGTGTAGGGGTGATTCTGAAGGAAGAGTACAGTAAGAGTGTAGTGGAGGTGAAGAGAGTTTCTGATAGGGTGATGAACGTGAAGGTGGAAGTTGAAGGGATGATGATAAATGTCATCAGTGCCTATGCTCCAGAAGTTGGCTGTGAGATGGAGGAGAAGGAAAAATTCTGGAGTGAGTTAGATGAAGTGGTAGATGGTGTAACTAGGAAAGAACGGTTGGTGATTGGGGCAGACTTTAATGGGCATGTAGGTGAAGGGAACAGAGGTGATGAGGAGGTGATGGGTAGGTATGGTTTTAAGGAGAGGAATGTGGAAGGCAGATGGTGGTAGATTTTGCTAAAAGGATGGAAATGGCAGTGGTGAACACTTATTTTAAGAAGAAGGAGGATCATAGGGTGACGTATAAGAGTGGAGGAAGGTGCACACAGGTGGACTATGTGCTATGCAGGAGATGCAACCTGAAGGAGATTGGAGACTGTAAGGTGTTGGCGGGGGACAGTGTAGCTAGACAGCATCGGATGGTGGTCTGTAGGATGGTTTTGGAGGCGAAAAAGAAGAGAAGGAGAGTGAGGACTGAAAGAAGAATAAGATGGTGGAAACTAAAGGAGGAAGAGTGTAGTGTGAGGTTCAGGGAAGAGGTCAGACAGAGGCTCGGTGGTGTTGAAGAGGTGTTGGATGATTGGGCAAATACTGCAGGAGTGATGAGGGAGGCAGCTAGAAAAGTACTTGGTGTGACATCTGGAAATAGAAAGCAAGACAAGGAGACATGGTGGTGGAATGAGGAAGTGCAGGAGAGCATAAGGAGAAAGAGGTTGGCAAAACAGAAGTGGGATAGACAGAGTGATGAGAAAAGTAGGCAGGAGTACAAGGAGATGCGGCAGCAGGTAAAGAGGGATGTGGCGAAAGCCAAGGAAAAGGCATATGAGGAGCTGTATGAGAGGTTGGACACTAAGGAAGGAGAAAAGGATTTGTACCGATTGGCCAGGCAGAGGGACCGAGCTGGGAAGGATGTACTGCAAGTTAGAGCAGTAAAGGATGGAGAAGGAAATGTGTTGACTAGTGAGGAGAGTGTGTTGAGAAGGTGGAGGGAGTATTTTGAGCAGCTGATGAATGAGGAAAATCAGAGAGAGAGAAGGTTGGACGATGTGGAGTTGGTGAAGCAGAATGTAGATAGGATTAGTAAGGAGGAAGTGAGAGCAGCGATTAAGAGGATGAAGAGTGGAAAGTCGGTTGGACCAGATGACATACCGGTAGAAGCGTGGAGATGTTTAGGAGAGATGGCAGTGGAGTTTTTGACCAGATTGTTTAACAGGATTTTGGAAGGTGAGAAGATGCCTGAGGAATGGAGAAGAAGTGTGCTGGTACCGATCTTTAAGCATAAAGGAGATGTGCAGTCTTGCAGTAACTACAGGGGAATTAAGTTGATCAGTCACACCATGAAGTTATGGGAAAGAGTAGTGGAAGCCAGGCTGAGAGAAGAGGTGACCATCTGTGAGCAACAGTATGGTTTCATGCCGAGGAAGAGCACCACAGATGCCTTATTTGCTTTGAGGATGTTGATGGAGAAGTATAGAGAAGGACAGAAGGAATTGCATTGTGTATTTGTGGATTTAGAGAAAGCGTACGACAGAGTGCCAAGAGAGGAGTTGTGGTATTGTATGAGGAAGTCTGGTGTGTCAGAGAAGTATGTAAGGGTGGTGCAGGACATGTATGAGGACAGTGTGACGGCAGTGAAGTGTGCAGTAGGTACGACAGACTGGTTCAGGGTGAAGGTTGGACTGCATCAGGGATCGGCCCTGAGCCCTTTCCTGTTTGCAGTGGTGATGGACAGGTTGACGGACGAGGTCAGACAGGAGTCTCCCTGGACTATGATGTTTGCGGATGATATTTTGATTTGTGGTGAGAGTATGGAGCAGGTTGAGAAGAGCCTGGAGAGGTGGAGATGTGCGCTGGAGAGAAGGGGAATGAAACTCAGTAGGAGTAGGACAGAGTACATGTGTGTGAATGAGAGGGAGGGCAGTGGAGTGATGCGGTTGCAGGGAGAAGAGGTGGAGAAGGTGGAGGAGTTCAGATACCTGGGGTCAACAGTGCAAAGTAATGGAGATTGTGTTAGAGAAGTAAAGAAAAGAGTGCAGGCAGGGTGGAGTGGGTGGAGAAGAGTGACAGGAGTGATTTGTGATAGTAGGGTATCTGCAAGAATGAAAGGGAAAGTTTATAGGACTGTGGTGAGACCTGCGATGTTGTATGGTATAGAGACAGTGGCATTGAGTAAAAGACAGGAGGTGGAGCTGGAGGTAGTAGAGCTGAAGATGTTAAGGTTTTCGTTGGGAGTGACGAGGATAGACAAGATTAGAAATGAGTTTATTAGAGGGACAGCGCATGTAGGATGATTTGGTGACAAGGTGAGGGAGGCAAGATTGAGATGGTTTGGACATGTGCAAAGGAGGGACTTGAATTATATTGGTAGAAGAATGCTGAGGATGGAGCCACCAGGTAGGAGGAAAAGAGGAAGGCCAAGGAGGAGGTTCATGGATGTGTTGAGGGAAGACATGCAGGTAGTTGGTGTGAAAGAGGCAGATGTAGAGGACAGGGTGGTGTGGAGACGGATGATCCGCTGTGGCGACCCCTAATGGGAGCAGCCGAAAGAAGAAGAAGAAGTTCAGAACTGGTGGTTGTCCAGAGTAGTGTTCCTTCCCGTTAACCTCATACTCTCCCACAAAGACGTTTTCTGGATGGAAGCATTTGTTGCTCTAAAACCTGTATATATTGGTCAGCATTAATGGCGCCTTTCCATTTGTGCAAGCTGCCCATTCCACAGGCACTAATACACCACCATACAATCAGAGATGCGGCTTTTTGAACTGAACGCTGATAACATGTTGGATTGTCCCTCTCCTCTTCAGTCTGGAGGACATGTTGTCAAAAGTTTTCAAAAAGAAATTAAAACGTCAATTCGTCTGACCACAGAACAGTTTTCCACTTTGCCTCAGTACATTTCAAATGAGCTTTGGCCCATAAAAAATGGTGGCATTTCTGGATCGTGTTCACGCATGAGTTCTTCTTTGCATGATAGAGATTTAGCCTGCATTTGTGGATGACATGGCAAACTGCGTTTACAGACAATGATTTCTGGAAGAGTATATATGTGCCTTTCTCCCCAACCTAGATACATCATAAGTGTTTTTTTTTCTAATAAAGTCAGAAGGTGCTGAGCTCAGGTACTGTCTGTGTGACGATATCGGTGTGTGCGGTTGTCCAGGTTTCATCCAATCTCTTAGATACATCCTCATAACTGCTGCAAGCTAATGAGTTTCCAAAAACAGCCACAGTAGCACTTAAAGAAGGAATATAAGTGTCAAATGATTCCCTTTGCTCCATCTGTAGGAGTTCCCTCAGCCAATCAGAACACGCTAATGTGAAATCATTACTGAAACCAATCTGCATAAGTTCCTCACACTTCCTGCTACAAAACATATACTTTTCAATGCTAACTCTGTGCTTCACATAATGACATTGGAACATAAATATTTTTGCATGTGTGTTTGTCTGCTTTTTATTCACTCTATAAATGAGCTGCTGGTGCTCGGTGTCTGACCTGACCACCCACACACACCTTTGAAAGACACACACACACACATAATGAGAATATATCCAGTGTTTACAGTAAAATGAGATGACATGAAAGCTAATGAAAAAAGAAAATGTTACAGTGAGGTATTGTTTCACCATCTGTGGCTTTCAATCAGGTCCAAAAAGACAATGTTCATGTTATGCTTCTTTTCAATGTGTGCAAAGCAAAAACAAATCAAACAAGGAAAGAAAAGAAAACTTAAAAAAAAATTATAATTTATAATAATCATAATAATATTATACTGTAAATACAAGCATTTTAGGGGTTTAAGCACCCAGATGTGCGTATTCTAGAATACAAGACACCAGTACACCAGTGATTCTCTTCATAAACCATACAAACCTCATTAATAGGCTCAAATATCTATTCCAAACACGATATTGCCAAAAGTATTTGGACACCTGACTTTCCCACCCTTATGTGGGTTACAGCGAAGTTTGTATCAGACGTCTTTGGATTTGGCATGAAATTTTCCCTTCACTTGAAATAGAAGACTCAAAACTGTTCCAGCATGACACAATGTGCACAAAGCCAGCTCCATGAAGATCTGCTTTTCCATAGGTTGAAAGATATGGAAGATCTTCTGTTTTCGAAGGCCCAACCATATTGATCATGAATGAACGAGAACGCTGACTGCACCCCAGGTCTCCTCACCACATCTCACCTACATCACTACCTCACTTTACTAACACCCTTGTTTCTGAATAGGTCTCCATGAAATGTAGTGGAACATCTTCCCAGAATTTATTATAACAGGAAATGGGGAGTAAATGTGGAATGAGATGTTCAAAAAGACTCACATCCCAATCTTATGCTCAGGTGTCCACAAACATTTGCCAATATAGTGTATGTCCTTCCCTTCTTTTGCTGTTTTTGTTCAGAATGAAATTGAATAAATGTGTCCTTCAGTCATCTTTTGTGTAACAGAACAATTCATGAGTCAGAGTCATTTGGTGTACATTTTTCTGAACTCAGTGATCGCTGCGTTATCACTTTCTCCATCTGCTTTATCATTAACATAATCATTACCCACTATTAGATGTTTATTTGAGCAATATGAACATGTGAAGTTCTTGTATTCGAGACCAATAAAACATGTCTGTTCCTCCATTCAGCTGATTTTCTTTCTGCCGTAAAGCATCATGAGACTTTCGGGACACGATGGACTGAAACGATTAGGGACTCTCTGTACTTTACTAAGAGACACCGATCGCCAGCCTTCTGTCCCATAATTATGCTGAATGAGTTTAGAAATGATTGGCTCTTAATTACAGCAGATGTTTGACCACGTTGTGAGACGCTCTGGGACGAGAGAAACTCCGAAACGAGCGATCTGTGTAACAGAGGCAGAAACATGACCACAGAAACAGTGTTCATACGGTCTATAGTGAATTCATATAACTTAGAGGACAGGGGCAAGACTGTGTGATTATACACACATGACTCCTGAATCATGGCTCAAAGAATCAACTCTACTACCTGAACACTGAATCAGAGCACTGACTTTATTACTTTAATACTGAATCAGAGCACTGCCTCTATTACCTGAATACTGCCTCAAAGCACTGACTCTATTACTTTAATACTGAATCAGAGCACTGCCTCTATTACCTGAATACTGCTTCAAAGCACTGACTCTATTACTTTAATACTGAATCAGAGCACTGACTCTATTACCTGAATACTGCTTCAAAGCACTGACTCTATTACTTTAATACTGAATCAGAGCACTGACTCTATTTCCTGAACACTGACTCAAAGCACTGACTCTATTACCTCAATACTGATTCAGAGCACTGACTATTTCCTGAATACTGACTTAAAAGATTGTTTCTAAGATTTAGATTCAAGATAATTAAACTCAGTAATTTATCTCTTCTTTTCACTATTTATAAAAATCTTTTCACTATTCATAAAGAAATCTGCATTAGAATAACACATTTCTTTAAGAAAAGAACATCCCTTTTGTTTGACCAGTATTGAAGGTAAGACACGATTGCTTATGTGCTACTAACGCTGCTGTTCTCGCATGGGTAAAAATAACAGTATCGTCAGCAGACATTTGCACTTGTACGACATCGCAATGTTGTGAGAGATCATTAATGTACAAACTAAATAATAAAGGGCCTAGTACTGATCCTTGTGATACGCCCTTTATATTAGAATGAACCCCTTTCATTCTTACACATTGCTGTCTATTTGATATATACAGTATGATGAGATCCATGCTAAAGCCCCAGATGAAAATTGAAACTTAGATCATTCAGAAAGAAGAACGTTGTTTAAATGACGGTCACACTCGCGAGGTAAACACAACCAAACTCCTTTATTGCGAACCTTGTTATCCCACATCTTCCAATGTGCCTTTTTCCTATATAACCACCAATGCTTACGCATACGTCTGACGTCATCACTACGGATACCCATTTATACAGATGCATGTTAAACAGAACAGAATGTTCTACAAACGTTAACAGTATCAAAGGCTTTTTGTGCAAATCTAAATATATAGCATCAATTGTTCTACCTTTATTACGCTAGATTTATTAAAATAGCGCACATAAGAAATAATGGAACTCCATGCTGTCAGGTATAAAAGACAGTAAACGTGCGCAGCTGATGCACGTGTGTAACAAAGTCATTCCGATCGAAAGCACCAGCACATGGAAACACCATATCGGACTCGTAAACGGTCCACCCAATCTTTCAATTGGAAATATTTTATTCGGAATGATAATAAAAGTGTACATGTAAACATGGCTACTGACTCTATTTCCTGAATCTTTAAACACTTACTCTATTTCCTAAATCATGACTCTGACTACTGACTCTATTTCCTGAATCATGACTCTGACTACTGACTCTATTTCCTGAATCATGACACTAAGCACTGACTCGATTCCCTGAATTATGACTCTAAACACTGACTCTATTATCTGCATCATGACTCTAATCACTATTTGTTTTCTAAGGCATGACTTGAAGTACTGACTCTAATTACTGAATCTCTGAGCAATGACTCTATTTCCTAAATCATGACTTTGAGCACTGACTCTGTTTTCTGAACCATTACTTAAAGCACTGACTCTGTTCCTTGAATCATAACTCAGAGTTCTGACTCTATTCTCTTAATCATGGTATAGAGTGCTGATGCAATATTCCCCCCACCCCTTCTCTCTTTTTTCACTCTTTCTTTCCCTCTTTCTTTTTCTCTTTTTCTCCTTTTCCGTACCCCCCCTTTCACATCTCTCTCTCTCTCTCTCTCTCTCTCTCTCTCTCCTCACATGTTTATCTATGATGTGGTATATAATCGAATGCACCCCGACCCCCCCGTGTGAGAGGACGAGTCTTTTCCTGCTGCTCTGCTGTCAGATCTCATTTCGATTCATTCGGCAGAGTTTGAGCTGCAGCTCATCCATCATGTCTCTCAGCGAGCGGCCCGGCGTCTGTCCCCAAACGGCTGCCTTCGTCTGGACAACTGGATTTAACCTGCAGGAGGTTTATATTTAGTGAGTTGTGAGTGCGGCGCTGTCGCTTCGGGAGAACGCACAGACGCTTCAGTTATTAGACACAGAGTAGAGACTCCCTGCTCATGATCTCCACTTTCTGTTCCACTGATTCACCCACTCACTGCAGAGTTCCCTCAGCAACATCTATGTCTCTTGAGCATCTCCCCTTCCTGTTCCACTCATTCACTTACTCACACTCTACAGAGCTTCTGGTTCCTCTGAAGCATCCACCTCTCTTCAGCATTTTAGAGTTGATGAAACATTCTGTAAGGCGAAGTTTATGATTTCTCCAGTTTCAGCATTCTTAAAGTGAAGCTGGAACTTTTTCTGTCATCTTCAGGACAGAGGAGTTTCTAATTTGCATTTTAGCAGGAACATTTTGTCTTTGGGACAAAAAAGAGGAAATGACTGTTTTTTGAACAATGACTCCATCATGTTTTCCAAATCAAGACTCACTGACCACACTACTGTATCATTCAAGGTCCTGACTTGTGACTCAGAGCATTGACTCTATTTTCTGACTAGTGACTCAGAACACTGAGTCTATTTCCTGAATCGTAAATCAAAGCCCTGATTCTATAGCCTGAATTTTGACTCACAGCACTGACTCTATTTCCTGAATTTTGACTCACAGCACTGACTCTATTTCCTGAATTTTGACTCACAACACTGACTCTATTTCCTGAATTTTGACTCACAGCACTGACTTTATTTCCTGAATTTTGACTCACGGCACTGACTCTATTTCCTGATTCTTAAATCGAAGTACTGTCTCTATTTTCTGACTTGTGACTCAGAACACTGGATCTTTTTTCCTGAATCATGACTCAGAGCACTGATTCTATTTCCTGAATCATGACTCAACACAGGGGGTTTAGAGCCAAGCAGTGTGTAATTAAAGCTCACTCTGGAGCTCAGCTGGAGCTCATACGATGTAAGTGTCCTGTTGCTTGTCTTCAGAAATTTCAGCAGTTTCCAAACATTTGGATGGAGGCCTGTGTGTGTGTGTGTGTGTGTGTGTGTGTGTGTGTGTGTGTGTGTGTGTGTGTGTGTGTGTGTGTGTGTGTGTGAGTGAGATCCTCTCTCAGCAGTAAGGAGAACGAGCCAGCCGCCTCCTCGGTTTGGACCTCATCCATCGTTTTACATAAGAGTGAAGAGCCTGTGTAACAAACAGGTTGGTAAAGACTTCAGGAAAGGTTCTCCACTGAGTGTCAAGTGTGTGTGTGTGTGTGTGTGTGTGTGTGTGTGTGTGTGTGTGTGTGTGTGTGTGTGTGTGTGTGTGTAAAGAAAGTAACATTTTTCTTCTCGATATGAATATCTACCAATTTCCATCCACCAATCAGCTCTCTCTAATCACACTACAACTACAGTGAGGACTAGAACATGCTTCTTCCAAGATCCATGAAGTCAAACAAATCGATTCATTTTGTAGATAATGATACATCACACTGGGAGGAAAGTGCTATCTGCCCTCTTCGACATACCTGAGCCCTCAGATATCTCTGATTCCCTAATGCCACTCTGATTCAGTTTGCTTGTAGGACCAAGTGCTCGGTGGAGGATGCAGTCCGCATGGGCTACCACTATATCCTGGATCATTAAAAGCTCAGGACTATTTTTTGTATTGCCATGCTTCTTCAGCTGGATGCTCCTGCATATTCTTCTATGTGACAGATAGGAGACAGTATGTGTGGATCTAAACTATTCTGTCAGGGATGCTATCAATCAGCACCATAAGGGTGAGTTCTGTCTTCTCTACTTTAGTCATTATACATGCCTGAAATGACTGCATGCATCGAGTTTGCAGATGATACCATTGACACGTCCTGGGTCTTCTAAAAGACACCCACGTGTCTGTCTACCTCAGAGAAGAATCATGACTAACAGCCTGGAGCTGAACATTCTCAAACTCTTGCGATGTGGAGCAGTTTCCACAAAAGACCAACCTCAGCAGTACCACCGTGAGCCCAGTCAAATAGGTCACGTTTCTGGACTTTATTATTATGAACAAACTTCAAGTGGGAAAAGAAAATCACATTCATGATCAATAAGATACACTGCAGTAGATTCTTTCAGAGGTGCTCAACCAAGATCAATCATGTGTGGGGGGTTTTCTACGCTCCTCTTCTCATTTCCAGATAGTACAGTATTAGCATGAGGAGTCTGTAAAGCTGAGACGATCATCAAGAGCCAAGAAAGTTCCATCTACTGTAGAGATGACTAAATCCAGATTCAACCAGGTTTAATAACTCGATCCTTTATATGACTCGTGATTCAAGATTTCTTCTCTTAATTTATCCGGATCACTTGAGTCCTTGGTTATCTTACTACCAACAACAACAACAACAACAGATATAAATACAAACTGTAATTTACACCATTTAGTTGTTCTAAGTTGTTGTTAGCATGTAACCGTAGAAACAATTAGATGACAGTTGTTCAGGAAACTTCCTGTATGGTCAGAAACACAAGAGGCTTGGTTTTGCGGGTCCTACACTTGTTCTGGTTGATCCTGATCTGTTGGATTCAGTGGATCTGAGTGGAACACTTGTGATCTGAAGGACTTGTGAGCTGGATTCATGAGTCCACGGATTCGGTGATTTCTAAAGATTTAGCGAGTGCCCTCTAGTGGAATTCCATGGCAATGGAGTAATTCAAAAGGATTTCTCATGTCTAATCTACTGACACACAAATTCCTGATCTACCTCTGTATCTTCACCTGTACCATTTATCCCTATGTATATTTTGAGTTTAAGACACATCATGATGTTAGATGTTGTATGTGAGCTGTCCATGGTAACTGTTCCCTCTGACACACCTCTGATCACAGAACATTCTGATTTGAGTTCATGGATAAAATACAGCACTGCTTGAGTTAAGAGCATGAGAATAAACAAGCAGAGAACTATGCTTTGGGAAGTGCCCTGGGAGAGAAAAAATTCACGACATGCACAACTGCACAATGATGGACAGCGGAGGCCAGATACGTACATTTCAGGGAGGTTGCCAAGCAGTAAGCAAAGATAAAGAGAGAACAAATCGATATAGACGCCTTGGCAGGAACCCTGGGCTCA
Source organism: Silurus lanzhouensis (assembly GCA_039877035.1). NCBI lineage: Eukaryota > Metazoa > Chordata > Actinopteri > Siluriformes > Siluridae > Silurus > Silurus lanzhouensis. Next base: position 226,806 of record JBCEWE010000288.1, read on the forward strand.
GGAGTGGCTGATAGCTAATATGTGATAGTCCTCCATTTCACGTTACAGATTGACCGTAAAGTCTTACCCTCAGTCTTTGGCACTAAAATCAGAGAATGACTCAGTACACCTGTAAGAACCTTGGGATGTCTCAGGAACACTCTTAGAATCAAAGGTTCCTAAAGAGATCTTCATATTGTTCTGGGACTCTTGCTTGTACACTTTAGTTTTTCTGAATAGAGAAAACATTACAGGGTTATATGGTTCTACGTAGAACTTTTAAGTGGGTCAGTAGAAGCACGTTGGAATTGCTGGGATTTGAACCCATTTCCTTCTGAACAGAAGTCCAACATTTTATCGCTTTTCCATACATTCCCTTTATATTGGTTAAAAACTGCTTAAACTGCTTTATTACTCTTACGCCTTGCCCAAGAGCCCAGCAGTGGTAGCTTGGTGGTTCTCGGGTTTTGAACCAATGGCCTACCACCACTGTATTATCATTTCCCTTTACAGTCCCCTGACATTGGTGTATTAAGGCTCAAACTGCTTTATTCCTCCTACACTACAGTATGGTCCAGAGCTCAATGGCCCAGCAGTGGCAGCTTAGTGGTGCTGGGATTTAAACCCATGACCTTCTGGACAGAAGTCCAACATTTGATCACTTCCCCTTACATTCCCCTGACATTGGTGTAATACAGCTCAACTGCTTTATACCTCAGGGGCCCGCTTGGTGCTGTGATCTAAACCCATGACCTTACAAGTTTAGAAAACAATGGCATGTAAAAAGCTTTTATCCTTTTAGAGTTACACCTAATGATTTCAGTTAGCTTATATCAGCCATGGAAGTGAAAAAGACAAAACAATACACACACACACAAAGAAGAGCACTGAGGTTACTTTTACAACGTGCTGACACTCGAAACTCCTTCTTTAAAAAAACTTCTTGAGTAGGTGATCAAGCGTATCTCCATCCATGGGTCACGTACCAGTATTTGGGCACTGTGCTGTTTTGGAAAGGGGTGAGGGTTTGAGGGGGGATGGGGGTAACACGGTTAGAGTGTGTTTACACAAAGGCACTATTTTAGTGTTGTGTATGTGTGTATTGTTTATACAGAGGCAGATGTTTGTGACTCGTCACCGGAGAGCTGAACTGACTCCCACCAGGCCTAATGGAGCATTTTATACCCGGCTGTCAGAATCAGTGGACTTCCTGCTCGAGGCTTCTTCTCACAGAAAAATGTCTATGTGTGTGCGCGTGATAAATGATGCAAGAACAATGTGAACATTATCCTCAGCATGGTGTGTGTTGTTTGATGTGTGTGTGTGCTGCCTCAGGACTGTGTGTTCAACAGTCATATACACACATTCACAAACACAAACACATCACAAAGATGAGAGATGTTTCTCCAAACTGGCCTTCCTGCACAAATTGGACATTTCACTATTTTTTTTAGTCTTTTTGCTTTCTCTTTCTTCGAGTCTCTATTTTGAGATTCTTTCGCCTTTTCAAGGCCTTTCGGTTTCAAATATATAAATGTATCTCGGTTTCTCTTCTACAGTCTCAGTTCTACAGAGTAAAGCTTTAGGATCTCTCTTTAACTGTGTCTCCAGTTTACAATCTCTGCTTCAATTCAAGAAGCTTTGACAATTTAGACATATACACTACAGTACACAAATACACAAACACACAAATCCAACATTCCTCCAGGACCAAGGTTTAAACAAAACTAGAAAATACAGACCTCTTTAATGCAACAGCACAACACAACACCACTCTAATGTCCTGTGAAGAAGAAACCCGTTCACACTCTGACTGTGAGTCCCTGAAGATTTCAGGATCTTTTTCCAGAAGGTAAAAGGATGAAGAGTGTATGTGAGGTTTGTGTGTAATCAAAATGCTGGTGGTTTTTTGTGGATGTCGTGTGTGTGTGTGTGTGTGTGTGTGTGTGTGTGTGTGTGTGTGTGTGTGTGTGTGTGTGTGTGTGTGTGTAAATATATATAATGGACTGAAGAATTGCTTTAGTGTCTATTCCAGTTTACGCTCTCTTTTTAACAATATCTCTAGTTTACAATCTCTGCTTTATTCTCTATTTCAGTTTACGGTCTCTCTTTAAGTCTTCAATAGTGTATCTAGTTTACTTCCTGTCCTTTACAGTCTCCTTTTCCCCAGACTAGTACTTTAATACTCTGGCTTTAACAGACTCTGCATCTTAGTTTTTGGTCTCTTGCTGATAGTATCTTCAATTTGTGGTATCTCTCTAATAATATTTCCATTTTTCAGCCCATCATTAATACTATCCCCAGTCTGTGGTCTTTCTTTAATAGTATCTCCAGTCTGTGGTCTCTCTCTCTAACATTATCTCCAGTTTGCTGTCCATCTTTACTAGTGGATGTGTAAGGCCAGGGTACAGTGGACATGGGAGGTCAGGATACAGTGGATATGGGAGGCCAGGATACAGTGGACATAAGTGCCAAGATACAGTGGAAATGGGAGGTCAGGATACAGTTGACATGGGAGGCTAGAGTGCAGTGGAAATGGGTGCCAGGATACAGTGGAAATGGGAGGCCAGGGTACAGTTGACATGGGAGGCCAGGATACAGTGGGCATGGGAGGCCAGGATACAGTGGACATGGGAGGCCAGGGTACATTTGACATGGAAGGTCAGGATACAGTGGATATGGGAGGCCAGGATACAGTGGACATGGGAGGCCAGGATACAGTGGACATGGGAGGCCAGGATACAGTAGACATGGGAGGCCAGGATACAGTGGACATAGGAGGCCAGGGTGCAGTGGACATGGGTGCCAAGATACCGTGGAAATGGGAGGTCAGGATACAGTGGATATGGGGGACCAAAATACAGTGGACATTGGAGGCCAGGATACAGTGTACATGGGAGGCCAGGATACAGTAGACATAGGAGGCCAGGATACAGTGGACATGGGAGGCCAGGGTGCAGTGGACATGGGAGGCCAGGATACAGTAGACATATCACCCTGTAGCCCAAGACAGCTTGCCCACTGAAGCTAAGCAGGGTTGAGCCTGGCCAGTACTTGGATGGGAGACCACCTGGGGAAAAACTAGGTTGCTGCTGGTAGAGGTGTTAGTGAGACCAGCAGGGGGTGCTCACCCTGTGGTCTCTGTTGGTCCTAACACCCCAGTATAGTGACGGGGACACTATACTGTAAAAAAAAAAATAAAAAATATTAATTGGCTATATCACTCTATCTCCTCTCCACTAATATGCTGGTGTGTGGTGGGCGTTCTGGCGCAATATGGCTGCCGTCGCATCCATATTGGGGCACACCCCTACTCATTTTCGAAAGACATCCTTGGGATTTTTTAATGACCACAGAGAGTCAGGACCTCGGTTTAACGTCTCATCCGAAGGACGGTGCTTTTTTTTTTTTTTTTTTTTTTTACAGTATAGTGTCCCCGTCACTATACTGGGGTGTTAGGACCCACTCAGACCACAGGGTGAGCACCCCCTGCTGGTCTCACTAACACCTCTACCAGCAGCAACCTAGTTTTTCCCAGGTGGTCTCACATCCAAGTACTGGCCATTGGTGGTGGTTGGTGGTGGTTGAGGAGAATCCCCCCTTTCATATGTAAAGCGCTTTGAGTGCTGCAGAAAAGCGCTATATAAATGTAATGAATTATTATTATTATTATTATAGGAGGCCAGGATACAGTGGATATAGGGGACCAGAATACAGTGGACATGGGAGGCCAGGATACAGTGGACATGGGAGGCCAGGGTGCAGTGGACATGGGTGCCAAGATACCGTGGAAATGGGAGGTCAGGATACAGTGGATATGGGGGACCAGAATACAGTGGACATGGGAGGCCAGGATACAGTGGACATGGGAGGCCAGGGTGCAGTGGACATGGGTGCCAAGATACCGTGGAAATGGGAGGTCAGGATACAGTTGACATTGGAGGCCAGGATACAGTGGATATGGGAGGCCAGGATACAGTGGACATGGGAGGCCAGGATACAGTTCACATGGGGGGGTCAGGATACGGTGGATATGAGAGGCCAGGATACAGTGGATATGGGATGCCAGGAAACAGTGGACATGGAAGGCCAGGGTGCAGTGGACATGGGTGCCAAGATACCGTGGAAATGGGAGGTCAGGATACAGTTGACATGGGAGGCCATGGTGCAGTGGACATGCAAGGCCAGGGTGCAGTTTAAGCAGTGTATAAGTGCTCAGAGCTGAGAATATGTACCGCAGTACACTGCATTGGTGAAGCTGGCAGTGTTTAAATGTATCTGGAAGATATATTATGTAATAATATTATATAGAGTTGAAAATTTCCTAATTGTGTGTATTGTTTGTGTTACTACACTGTTTTTGTTTCTTTAATCCCTTTTCTAATACCAGATTATTGGATTGTTTTTTTTTTCTAAAGTTACACCAATATATGAAGTAACATATGGTATCATTCTCTCTGACATTCTGTACACACACACACACACACACACACACACACACACACACACACACATTAAATAATATTATTTGATATGCAAGAATGAACAGAATTTGTACTTCATTATCTTAAATGGGCGAGAAAAAAAAACAAAAAAACAAATGCAATCAACAGCAACAACAACAGAACTGAAAAGAACTGAACTGTCTCCATTCTGCTGTTCTAATAAGCTCCACTCTTCTGGGAAGATGGTTCACTAGATTCTGTGGAGATTTGTGGAGATTCATTCAGCTTTATAGGTGTTAGTAAAGTCAGATAGTGATGTAGTTGAGGAGGTGAGGAGGTCTGGGGTGCAGTCAGTGTGAAAACATCATCCTGAAAGTGTTCCCATTGTTCTATAGCAGGAGATCCTCCACTTCAAGCTATGGAAAGCAGATCTTCATGGAGCTGGCTTTGTGCACATGATGATGCTGGAACAGGTTTGGATTTCAGTGAAGAGAAAATGTATTGCTACAGCATCCAGAGACGTCCAGTATAACTGTGTCTCTCTAACTTTGTGTAACAGTTTGGAGAAGAACCACATATGGCTGGAAAAGTCATGTGTCTCTGCTTTTATTCATCCAGTGTTTATACACAAGGAAATAAATCAATAAGTTCTTACATAAATGAAATAGATATAGTTCTGTAACTGTATGTGACTGGGGATGAAATATACTACACAAGCAACATGTGGTTATAAAATAATATTTAAACATTTCTGACACGCACAAAACTCCTTAAAAAACAAAGGCTTCTCACGGCTTTCATCACGTCTTCTCTGTCCTCACTTTTTTTCTTTTCCCACTATTTTAGAACAAGCCTCTGGTTAAAAAAATAAAAAAAGAAAGAAAGAAAGAAAGAAAGAAAGAAAGAAAGAAAGAAAGAAAGAAAGTCCCAAGATAAATTGTGAAAACACAAAGAGCAGATATCAGCTGAAAAAATCCCACCGTTATAACATTTGACAGCTCATACTTCATTTTCCCACAGAAAACAACAATCACAATGAAGAACGGAGAGAAAGAAAGAAGCTGCAGGGCCGAAACCAAGCCGAGCAACACAATAATCATCATCACACACTGCACGATGGATCGGCCGTGACAGACGCTGGAGGTTCCTGCACAACAAAAAACACACAAACATTTGTGCTGGACATCATGACATACGTCCGTCCCTCGATACGGCACCCTGGTTGGAGTAGGGATGTGTGTGTGTGTGTGTGTGTGTGTTTGTGTGTGTGTGTGTGTGTGTGTGTGTGTGTGTGTGTGTGTGTTGTAGTTCTCCCCATTCTACAGCCGGAGGAAACACTCTGAAGCGTGACAGGTTGACTTGGTGCTTTGGGATTGTTGACAAGAGGGAAAAATGTTGTTTATTCCCATCATTGGGCAAAGATAAAAAAAATGGAATGGAACAGCATGTCCGAGCCTGCGGACCTGTCACACAGAAAGTGTGTGTATGAGGCGTTGGCTCTTTTCCATCTCGCTGCCTTCCCGAATGTTGTGTTGTTCCTGCACACTTTCTTCATTGCAGTAATTGTTTTATTCGATTATTTTTTTATCCTCTGTAACAAAATAAAGTGTGTGATTTCACACTCGAGGTGGGTGAGTGCTCTTACAGCCGGAATGTGTCGATCCTGACTCTCTCTGAACATTGCGCTTCAGGTAGTGGTGTGTTCTTCTACACTTTTTATTTACACTCAGTGTTAAGTGTTATCGCTTATGTTGCTTAAGAGTTGTGGATTTCTCTGCTCTCACACGTACTAACAGTGACGTGCTGTTCACAAATCTGTCACGCTTCAATCAAGGGACATCAAGAAAAAAATAAAATAAAAAAATCTTTCATCATTCACAAAAAATTGTTAATCAGAAGAAAGTCTCAAAAAAAAATGGACATAACAAATGAAGTATAACAAAGAGAATATAAAGAGAGGTATAAATAAGGGGTATATAAAAGGAGTAAAAAAGGAGTATAAACACGAGGGTATAAAAAGGGGGAAAATTAAAAATAGGGTATAAAAAAAGAGGGTATAAAAAAGGCAAAAACAAGGGAACATAAACAAATAAAAAGAATTGAATTGTTTATATTGTGTATATTATTTATATCATTCTCTTGATTATACCGCTTTGGCTATGTAATGAATATTTTAGTTTAGATTTTTTAGTTTCTTGAATATTTTTAGATTCTTTATTTTTTGGATTCTTGGACAAATACAGAGTTAGAGAGCAAAGTCTCATCAATTAGTGTTATTTAATTAATTACTTAAATATGTATAATCCTATTAATTATGAAATAGATAGATAGATAGATAGATAGATAGATAGATAGATAGATAGATAGATAGATAGATAGATAGATAGATAGATAGATAGATAGATAGATGCAAGTCACTTATAAATCATTGTTTTATTGAGAAAAATAGCTAAATATATAAGTATAA
>JBCEWE010000288.1:239931-258945 GCA_039877035.1 Silurus lanzhouensis
GATAAGAAAGGGAAAGGAGGATGGGGAAGAGGTGGAGATTGGGCAGGAAAAGGATGAGAAGAAGGATGAGTTGGAAGAAGAGCATTAGAGGGAGAGAGGATGAGGTGGAGGAGGGGGAAGAGTTGGAGGATGGTAAGGAAGAGAAGGGTGAGGAGGTGGAGGAGATGGAGGATGAGGGGAGGAGGGGTGGAGGATGGGGAGGAAGAGGAGGAGGTAAAAGTAGGACGAGGAGAAAGAGTGTGAGGATGAGTTGGAGGGGGGAAAGGAAGAGGTGGAGGATAGGGAGGAAGAGGTGGAGGATGGAGAGGAAGAGGAAGAGGTGGAGGATAGGGAGGAAGAGGTGGAGGATAGGGAGGAAGAGGTGGAGGATGGAGAAGAAGAGGAAGAGGTGGAGGATAGGGAGGAAGAGGTGGAGGATAGGGAGGAAGAGGAGAAATAGGAGATGAAGGGGCATGACAAATTTGGGAGAATAATACAATTATTTTTATTCATACTTTAAACCAAAAAAAAACCCAATTCAGATTAGACATAATTAGAATTATTAGACGTAGTTTACTGATTTCTCACAGATGCTCTGATGAGTATCTATAAATAATAATAATAATAATAATAATAATAAATAAATAAATAAATAAATAAATAAATAAATAAATAAATAAACTGAATAAATATAAATACAATCCTGAAGACAAAATACAGATCAGCAACAACATAACAGAATCATCAAAGACATCAAAGAGAGCAAATAGAACAAAGCAACACACAGCATATACTTCACTCAGTATTAGCATGTGTGTGTGTGTGTGTGTGTGTGTGTGTGTGTGTGTGTGTGTGTGTGTGTGTGTGTGTCAGTAACAAAGAGTGTATACTTTGCACTGTATTAGTAAATGAGGTTTTCTTTAAATAGAGCATTCTGTGTATGTGTGTCTGTGTATGTGTGTGTGTGTGTGTGTGTGTGTGTGTGTGTGTGTGTGTGTGTGTGTGTGTGTGTGTGTGTGTGTGGAGGAACATATGCAGAGTGTCACTGATTATAAAACCATGAATCACAGATGATCGTAATGGACCCAAAAAAACAGATGGCACTTCAGCATTAATTGTCGTGTGGGCTGAAACCGAAAGTGACAAAATTTCCTAAAGTCATAAAATCTGAACGCTTCAGGTCTTGTGCGTGCACAAACACCGACACACACTCACGGTAATGAGGAAAGATAACTACACTTGCAATGTAAAAAGACTTACAGAGGTGGCTCGGCTGTTGCCCCGCCCACAAGTTCATTAAAGCAGAGAGTAGATACACTGATAAACCTTCTGTATCTGAGATCTCAAATGATTTTATTTTTTCCTCACCTCTGATTTTATTCGCTGCAAAAGTTTCTCTTATTGAGCGACTCGAGCGCTGAGAATCTCTACTTACATCAGAAATATCTCCCCACGCATCACTGCACACGCCTGAGTCTCACCATTTTCATTTTGAAACATTTACTCTGATATAATGGATGTAAATGAATGAAGAGAAAATCCATCTCGAAGTCCTCACTTTAGACTGTCGGTTCTGTTCACGGAATCAACAGAGCAGACGAGGAATAAATACCTTCACACTTCACTCCTTCTGTTTTTATCGTCCGATTACAATCAGAGATGAGGGACAAAATGAGGGGGAAATGAAAAAGATCTCGATTAGAAGCCACAGACGTGCAATGTGAAAAATAGATCTGCAACAAAACACATTTTATCGAAATAAGATGTAATAAACAGTTACTGGAGCGAGAGGAAGCGATAAAGAGTGAGATAAACTAATAATGAAGCTGTTGATGTTAGCACCTGGTGCCTCTTTTTGATCTTCCAGCCAATCCCAATCCACGATTCACACCCATCAGGAGATAAACAGTGTATCAGTCATAACCGGGGTCGACTGCGTGGGAGACGTGAACTCAGCAGTGTTCCACAGGAGAGTGGGTGGAGTGAGGAGACAGACTCGAGATACAGCAGAGATTCTATTTAGCATTTTTAAAAGAAAGGTTCAAATCCAGGAAACCAGGGAGCAGCAAACCTGAAGAACTTCGCAAAAAATATCAACCAGAGAAAACAAACTAAAGTTACAAATAACTATTGCAGAAAGTAGAACAAGGACTTTTGACCTCAAGGTTCCTCTCAAGGTTTCTTCCTCATGCCATCTCGGGGACTACAGTCACCACCGGCTCACTCATTAGGGACAAACGTACAAATATAAAGGAACAAACTTATACATTCTTTTTATAACCGTTTTATCTCTGTAAAGATGCTTTGAGACAATGTGCATTGTTGAAGCGCTTTAAAATTAACAATGAATTGAATTGAATTGAAATACACTGGAGTTAATGAGACACAGGTGAAAGCAATGGGAACTAACGAGGAGCGCAGGGACGCAACAGTGACATCTAGTGGGAGAAAAAAAACAATAACAAAAAAACATTGGACTTCTGAGAGTCATCTAAACTAATTTCAGTAGAATTTTTCCTTTAAGTCTTGAGTGCTGGTGTTTATTGCCTGTTTGGTCATTCAGGACTGGACCTTTCTAACACACACACACACACACACACACGTATAATGCACTGGGTTTTACAGCATCTGATTTTGCATGTAATAACGTCAGCATGTGTTTCAGCGATTCACAGCAGCGAGCTTCTCCAAGCCCCGTGAGTCATTACACACCTTAACGAGGCCCGTTCAAATAAATTAACCACGGCGTGTCAGTGAGGGGCGTGTAAACTTTTAACACCGATTATAAAACACGAGCGCAGGTGGAGATTCGAGACTGGACAAGCGCAGCAGTACAGGGTTTACTGTATCAGGGTGTAGATGAACTGTCACAAGTTTGCGGACACCTGGTCATGAGTACGGTATGTGATTTTTGTGCATCGCTTTCAACATTTAATTTGCTTTTTTAATTTCCTTTATTCTTCTGGGAAGATGTTTGGATTTTGGAGTGTGCTTGTGAACATTTGTGTTCATCAGCCATAAGATGGTAGTACAGTCAGGAGGTGATGTAGGTGAGAAGGTGAGGAGGTCTGGGGTGCAGTCAGCGTTCACATTCATCTCAATAGTGTTCAATAGAGTTGGAGATCTATAGCAGGTCACTCAATTGTGTTAGATAGATAGATAGATAGATAGATAGATAGATAGATAGATAGATAGATAGATAGATAGATAGATAGATAGATAGATAGATAGATAGATAGATAGATAGATAGATAGATAGACAGACAGACAGACAGACAGACAGACAGACAGACAGACAGACATGACAATATGTTTTATATTACAGAACGTCCAAAGTAGCTCCATTTATCTCAGGCATTCTCTCAGCCTCATGAGGTCATCACCTGGAATAGTTTTCCAACAATCTTAACAATGTTGAGTGCTAGTTGGCTGCTTTTCCTTCATTCTCCAGTCCAACTCACTCCAACCCATTCCAACTGGATTTCGATGGGATGATTGTGGAGGTCAGGTCATCTGATGCAGCACTCCATCACTCTCCATCATGGACACACAGCTCTTATAGAACCTAGAGGTGTATTTGTGGTCATTGTCCTGTGGGAAACCAAACGATGGTCCCACTTCAGATAGGCAGATAAGCTGGTATGTCACTACTGGTTCAGTGTGTCCTCCAGCAAAGCATCTCCTCACCATCACACCTCTTCCTCCATGCTTCATGCTTGTTATATTTGTTATATAGATGTTATATAGTTTATAGGATTATGGGTATGTTACTAAACACTGCTGTGGTTTGGGAGACGGCATCACATGGTATTGTATTGATTAGATCATTTCATTCTTTACTATTATAAATAAAAGCCTTCCTGTGAGTGGCCTTCACTCATCCTTCAGTCTGAGAGTGAATCTGTTTTGATGAGGGAAAGCGGTTCACGGTGAGAAGATGTCCTCAGATTTTCAGCGCAGATGAAAATGAAGTGGTTCTCCGCTCTGGAAACCTGGACGGTGTAACAGGGGAGAACATCTGATCGAGGTAATTAAACAACGTTAATTACACTCTTTAATCAAATGGGTAATTACAGTGAGAAAGACCACATGGATCAGATGCACCGTGTTCTGGAGGGTGATTAGTTTTTTGTGAACTTCGCTGTACAGCATCCGAGCGAGGAGAAGACATCACAGAGAAGCACTAACGCACATCCTGAGGTGTTTTGCTAACCAAAATGTGTGTGTGTGTGTGTGTGTGTGTGTGTGTTGTGTGATGTATAGCACCTTATAACACTTTTGTCTTCGCACCTTCTATCCCCATAACATCATTAAAGATAATATCGATTTGCAGATACACTCTAAGGATGGTGACCAAACCACCAATCATTCCATCGACTCTGGGAAACTGCTACGACTTTATTTGCAGGTTGGCTACACAGGGCCTTCGTAACACATTCATTAGCGCTACGTAAATCCCTGTGAGATGATATCAAAGTGTTTATGGAGCATGGGTTATTTTTGCATCGAACAAATATACAAAATGTCTTGAAAATAAATTGCTGTTACAGCGCTGTTATAAACCGTATAGGTCCGTTATGTATTCTGTTATGAATCCTATATGTCAGCTACATACAGAGTTCATTAGGAAAGTCTTAAAGCTGTAGGATTGGTTCCTGATTAACAATGTCACATTTCTAACCCTGATATAATACTCCAGCATTTCTTTACTGAAGACATTGTAGTGATTATGAATGTGTTATGAAGGTACTGTAGTGCTCATATCATTATTGTTATCAGGTTATGCCACTGTTATAGAGCCCAAAGGTCAGTTATATAGACACAGTCGAGACAAGGGGCAAAACTACCAGTCCTAAAAAATCTCTCCGTAGTAATAATTGAAGGATCTTCTCGTGTTTTTTGTGACACTTGGGACACCTGACTTTTCCACCCATATGTGCTTCTTCACCAAACTGCTACCACAAAGTACCAATGCCCCTGTGCACAAAGCCATGAAGATGAAGATCTGCTTTACAATGGGCTCACAGTCATAAGCATTCCAAGATCTTCACTTAAAGGAATGCTGGTGACATTAGAACTTTACTGACAAATGTTTGTAGACACCTGACCATTTGATTGGGAGGTTCTTCTTTTTGAACACAACCTTCCACATTTAGTTTCCATTTGTTGTTTTAAGAAGCTCCGCTCTTCTGGGAAGATGTTCCACTAGATTTTGTGGAGATTTGTGAAGATTCATTCAGCCACAAGGGTGGTAGTAAAGTCAGGTACTGATGTAGGTGAGATGTGGTGAGAAGGCCTGGGGTGCAGTCAGCATGCAAAAAGGGTGTTTAATAGATCTGTAGTAGGAGATCTTCCACTCTAACCCATGGAAAGCAGATCTTCATGGAGCTGGCTTTTGTGCACATATGTCATGCTGGAACAGGTTTCAAGTGAAGGGAAAATTTCATGCTACAGCATCCAAAGACGTCCTACACAATTGTGTGCCTCCAACTTTGTGTTCACAGAACCACATATGGCTGGAAATGCGGTGGTCTGAAAAGTTTTTACATCAGTCTCAAGATCCATCAGAATAACATGCAAAATCCTCCAGCACTCAAAAACCCAAAACATGAGGAAATTCCGTGTTTTCTGGCATCTGGTACAAAAAGCTGAGTGTAATCAAGTCCTCAATTCTTTACAGACAGACGAGGGTTCACCTGAGAGAGGGAGGAAATGAAATAAAGAACAAGTGGTGAACTGCTAGAGGTTCCATCACCCACACAGTCGACCCCATGTTAAGACTCAATCCTGATCATTTCAATCCGTTCAGTCAGTTTCTCCTTAAACATCAGTCCTCAGTGCTGCAAGTGACCATGTTACTGTATATGGTGATAATCCACAGCTGAATGTGAGACCTTACACCATTCTCATGCTCTCCACTTCACCTCGGGATGTTCTTCACCTCCACATCGGAGGATGGAGGAAAGGGGGATGAGGGAGGATAGGGGAAAGATGGAGAGAAGGAGGATGGATTTTATCATTATTATTATTATTATTATTATATATATATATTTTTTTTTTTTTTTTTTTTTTTTTGGGATTTTCTACCATTTCTTGAAAAACACCTTTTTTTGCAGCTGCATTCCTTCCGAATCCGCTTCCATGACAATTACACAGATATTTTGCTGATATTTTGAGAGGCGCTCAGCTCAGCTCCCGCCAATCACATTCCAGATACAGCACAATCCAATCAAAAGAAACATGACAGTAGCTTAGCCAGAGGGTGAAATAAATATGAAATACAGTGAATAGATGATGAGAAATGTTTATTTCTGCTGCAGAAGGTTTTCTCTCCTCAGCCTTCAACACAAGCTGAGAGTTAAAAGAATAAATACAAGTTGCAGTGCAAACACTAAAATAACACTCAGCAACTGGCAGAATAAACACGGGGTCTTTTTGTGTAAAGGATCTAATTTGGGCACCAATACAGGAAGTGAGGCAGACAATAAAAAATAAATAAATAAATAAATAAATAAATAAAAATACAAATATTGCCCCCTAGTGGTCAGGCGAGGTAGTGTTCACAGCGAATGTGACAGTTGTTGTCTCGCAATATACATAAATTGTATTTCTTTTTGTTTGTTTGTTAGTTTGTTTGTATATTTATAATACATCATGACAAAATAGTGCAATTAAAATCAAGACATTAACACGAAAAATATGAATGAAAATAATGTGCCTTCTATCAGATATTGAGTTTATTTTTAAAAATAAACTTTTTTATTAAAAAAAAAATTATTTGAAAAGTGTCTCTGTGACTTAATTGTGACAAAATCTGCAAAATCTGATTATTTGTACAATTTTTGTACAATTAACGTAATCAAAGTTACATTTAATTCCACACTCTCCCTCCCGCTTGTCTTCCTCTTTCACCTCTTTCTTCTCTTCTACCTCCATCTTTTCCTCCTCATCATCCTCTTCTTCCTCTAATTCTTCCTCCTCCACCTACTCCTACCCTTCCTTCTCATCCTCCTCTTCGCCTTTATCTTCACCTCCTCTTCCTCCTTTTTCACCTCTTTCTACTTCTCTTGCTCATTTCCTCCTTTTCATCTTTCTCGTTCAATTCCTCTTCTCCTCATCTTCCTTTATCTTCTCCTCCTCTTCTTCCTCCTCTTCACCCAAAACTGCTGCGCTCGAGCTTGAGTGCTTTAACACCAGCGATTAAACACCTTCAACAATCTGTCTGTCGCTAGTCAGCTCATCGTTAGCACACATTTCCAAAAGAATGAATAACCGTGATGAATGAGTTTTGTCAGATTTGGATAAAAAGAGATTATCCAGCATTCTGGATCCTCCGTGAATCCGAGCGGCGAGTGCTGAGAGGCAATCTGGCCACGTCTCTCTCTAGCGTCAGGTTTCGCGGGCGACGGAGCCATGGATCAGAGAGGGACTGTCTCAGATTGCTGGAAGCTGTCCAGATTAATTATGTGACGTGGATCGCGTTCCTGACTGCCTCATGACGGATTCGCCAGCAGCTCCAAAGCCCAGCGTACTCGTTTGCAAGGAATGGAGGTGCTCTGTGATTTATGGCAGATCATTTCGCCGGTGCTACGCACTGAATCTGTAAACACCGTTGATCAATCTCTTTCAGTCATGCCAGCGACTGCCGGGGTAAAATATGGTGCGCTATTAGCATAGATGTGTGCGCTAATAACATGAATCATAGCCTTTAGAGGTGCGAAGGGGTGAAAATTCATTTAGTTTTCCTATTCTAATTTTCTATACTGTATATATACGTAAATGAAATATAAATGAGGAGACAACACACACTGCTGACCATGACTAGTCCCATCCCGAGGCATCCAGAGGTTGCGCCAGCTCCGGTTGTGTCCCACCTCTTGAAGATTATGGACCTTCAAATTGTCCATTCTGACCTCGCAATCATCCTGAACCATCTAGAGATGTTCCAGAGCCATTTGTGATCCCACTTCATGTTGAGTTTGAACATTGGATCTTGAGGATAAACAACCTTTTAATCGCTACTCAGAAAATAACTCAAATGACCCTAGAGCACCTGATTCCAGAACTTCAACTGACTGGAGAAGACTGTTTATTGTTTTTATTATGCAGAATAGCCATTCCAGACTCTATCCCAGTCTAGTGATGCCCCGCCCACCTCCCTTAGATAGCATCAACTGGGGGACCCTATAAAGCCAGGATCGAGAGCTATTGTGTGCTATTTCAGTGTTTGCACCATATTTCTGTAGTTATCAGGGTACTGCATACTTCACTTATCCATCTTACATCCACTAACCCATGTCTTTCATCATGCTGTGAGGTCTAAACCTAGTCTGGGTCATAAACAAGTAAAAATGATCTGTCAGGATTATAGTGCTACATCCCAGTCTGGGGTTGGGAAGCACAGCATGATTAAAGGCTCTGCTTGTGGATATCAGGTGGAAGTGAGTGTATCTGGTATCCTGAGAGATAAAGGATGGAGCACAAACATTAGGGTTTCTTAAAAAAAGGAGTTATATTGAGATATCAGAATCAGAATCCTTTATTGATCCCATCGGGAAATTGTTTGGTTGCAGTTGCTCACAGTAAAAGATCAAAGTAAAGATTAAAGTAAAAAAATAAATAAATAAATAAATAAATAAATAAATAAATAAATAAATAAATAAGACAATCTAAATAAATATACATATAAAGGTGTATATTAAGAGAAATAAAACATGTAGCAGCAGTGAAAACAATATAGTTACTAAAGTTTTTGCACATGTATTATTATTATTGCACATTATCATCCAAAGTATTACAGTTTTTCTCAGTTGCTTTGCAGCGTTTCTCAAATCATCCTTAATATTCGCAAATCAGTAAAAGTGCATTTCTCAAAACAACGTGTACAAACAGCACAACACACTGGATTTCCTGCAAAAGTCTGAACTTTTCTCCAAATCCTCAGTTCATCTCTCAGTTCATGAGTATTTGTGTGAATGAACATCTCATTCCCATCAGAATGAAAAGTCTCTTCATCATCGTTCACAAACACGACGGTCATAATGTTTATTCATCTTCTCAGTATGATGCACAGGTTCAGTGTTTCCTGATAGAAACAGTGTTTTTAATTACAGTGATTAAAAATGCACAAAATGTGACTTCCTTCTATACGGCATTTATGAGTTTCAGCAGCAGAAATTTATTTTTAGTTTTCCTGTAAATAAAAGTTGCTTAGGAGCGTTTCTCAGATCAAAAATGAAATTCTTAAATCTTTTTGTTCAAACTCCACATCATTCAGTCATTTGTGCTCATCATCAAAACATTTCTTGTTGATTTCAAATCATGAATGCTTTAGTACATTAATTTAACTGATTGTATTCGAGTGTCTGCTGTTTTCTACAGTATCAGATGTTTATGTTCATGTTGATCAGAATATATTCTACTGATTTCACCTGAATAAATTTAACCCCCAAAAACATCTCAGCATCAGTTCATTGTAAAATTTCTGTGTTGTGTTGAATTGATGAATTGTGCAGATGAATGTTGAAGGTCACTAACGAAGGCGAGTGAACGACATCAGATCGACCAATCATCAACCAGTTCTCTAAAACAGGTGGAAGGTGAATGTGGTGAAGCTTCAGTTGGAGACTGAATACAGACGGAGTAAAACACAGAATTCTACATTCTGAAAATGGATGAAGTAAGAAACAAACGAACACTAATACAGTACAGTGAAAGTCTGAATCCTGTTCATCTCCTACAATCAGTATAAATCACATCTCCAATCAAATCAATAAATTTTGCTGCTGAAACTCATAAATAACAAACAGACGGAAGTCAAATGTTGTGCATTTTCAGTCTCTGTGATCCAGAAACACTGTTTCTATCAGGAAACACTGAACCTGTGCATCATACTGAGAAGATGAATAAACATTATGACCGTCGTGTTTGTGAACGATGATGAAGAGACTTTTCATTCTGATGGGAATGAGATGTTCCTTCACACAAATACTCATGAACTGAGAGATGAACTGAGGATTTGGAGAAAAGATGAGACTTTTGAAGGAAATCCAGTGTGTTGTGCTGTTTGTACACGTTGTTTTGAGAAATGCACTTTTAC
Source organism: Silurus lanzhouensis (assembly GCA_039877035.1). NCBI lineage: Eukaryota > Metazoa > Chordata > Actinopteri > Siluriformes > Siluridae > Silurus > Silurus lanzhouensis. The sequence goes on from JBCEWE010000288.1 coordinate 250,010, forward strand.
TGATTTGCGAATATTAAGGATGATTTGAGAAACGCTGCAAAGCAACTGAGAAAAACTGTAAATGACTGTACTGAAGCATTTGCAATTTGATCAAAGCAACAAGAAATGTTCTTATGATGTGCACAAGTGACTACATGATGAGGAGGTTGAACAAGTAGTTTTGAGAATACGAGGAATCGGAATGACACCTGCACACATACAACCCACACGTTTCATAAAATGCAATACAACCCATAAACTACTGCAACATTAGACAGAGACTACATTTCCCATCAGCCAGTGCACCATCACGAGCCACGCCTCTATTCCATCTTTTTCCTTTAAATACATTTTTCGTCCCGGGGAAGGAGACATTTCCAGGCTTTTAATCCTGTAGCTAAAACTGCACTGTTTTCTTCGTCCCAAATAAAAAACACTAAGCGGCATTAATCAGGCGATTAACCGTTAAATCCCTGGAGCTCTGTGAATCTGTGATCTGTGTCTGGATTGTGGACTCAAGTCTTAGTTATAAATCTCTGTGGATAAACGTGTCCAGCAAAAAAACAGAAGTAAACAGCATGGCACATTTCCTGATCCAGGACCAGCTGGCTGGGAGAGGACTCGGAGCCAGACGGCCTGCACCGGAGCCAGTTGTGTGTTTGTTGAGCTGAGGAATGATTAATCCGCCATCGCCATGCTGACGCCGAGGAGAATCTGTTGAGTTTACGTGTCATTCGAATGCAAACCGGAAGCTCCAGAGATGACGAAAAGACGACAGGAGATATTCGCTGTCTAGACGTACCGTGTGTTAATATAACAAGATCCAGACCTAAACATAAGCATATAGACATAAGCATGTAGACACACATGTTTTATAGATTGTTATTTTATGGATATAAACAAATTTATTGGAAAAACTAAACCAGCAAAGACAAGTGGTGTCGCTCATCGTTTACGGGCTCCTGACTTTCCTTCCATGGGGCCCACTGTTGGTCAAAAAGTGGAAGATGGTGAGATCAGACCAGTTATTGGGACACCTGACTTTTCCAGCTATTTGTGGGTCTTCTCCAGAATGTTCCCTTTACTTGAACAAGAAGATTCAAACCTGTTCCTTTGTGAACATTGGAGTGGAAGATCTCCTGCTATAGAGCATAATATAGTATCATGTTATGATATGATCTACTTAACTGTTCTCATTTCAGCACACTTTTTCACTCCCTCGATATTCTCCTTTTTAGAGAAATATTTGAAGCAAACGCTGAAGAATCCATATCGCTAGTGTTGGTGATGGGAGGAAGTGGCAGCGATTTTGTGCATGCAAAAAACTAAATCTGCATTTTACTACCAGTGGTGGGCGTTCAGGTCCAGCAAAGTCTTCTCCGCTGGCCAAAACACTGTTAGAAGCACTGACCTACATTAACAACATAAATTTGTTTCATGAAATTATATTAAATTATTCCCAACAGTTTTTTCTCTTTATTTCGTAGTGTTTCTCTCGGCTGCACTGCTTCAGTACGTGTATGTGGAGGTTAGAGTTTTTGTCCAATCAGATTTCAGCCTCTATGTGCTGAAATGTGAATCTAATCTGCTCAGAGCCTTCAGAATCAGAATCAATACATTCATGTGTTTGTTGCAAAGAAACAAAAGAAACATCCACACTTTTGACAGGATCTTTTTTTTTCTATTTAGAAAGGAATCGACACTTATTTTATGGTTGTTGTTGTTGTTGTTTTTTACTACCACACGCAAGCTTGTTCTTTTTACATGCAAATTTCAGTTTTTGCTTGTGTTGCTTTTCAGTCGTTTTAGTGACAGAGAACAGAAAAAAAAACTCAATTACATTTGCGCTGACGTTCGAAATCCAGCGTGTGTTCTGCAGAATGTCTGAATTCTAACGAGAAGTGGAGAAAATACACTCAATTTTACACACTGATGAGACTCTGCTTCTGACACACAGCTTCATTACCTTCTTTATTGTTATCATCCCTGACTTCATTAGCTCACTCGCTCGCTCAGGACAGGGGGGAGGGACGATGTGGCGTGCCCATGTGAACCTCATGTGAAGCCTGAGACGACGGCTACGGAAACGATTATGGCTTTGACTAACCGACCCAAAGACGAAAAGACTGCAGGATTTGAAGAAACGAGCTTCGTCTTCATGTCCTCTCACATTTCCGTACTGCCTCAGTGTTAATAACTATCCTGAACCAGGAAACAAATGTGAATGAGTCGTGTGAATAAAGGAATTGAAAAGACAAGGCGAATAACAAGTTTGAGAAGAGTGAGACCCTGGGTGTGGAAACAGATCCAAAAAAAACATGAGGTGAGACCCGTAACCTTATTAAATCATTATAAACGTATGAATTGTACTTATATTTGTAATTTCCTATTAGTTTGTTCCTAATGATTGAGCCAATGGCGACTGTTCCTGAGACTTCATGAGGAAGAGACCATAAGAGGAACCAAACTCAGAAGGAACGAGTGACGGGTCACTCATTAATGCGACTCAGAAGAACGAGTCTTCTCAAAGATTATTAAGGTTATTAAGAGCAAAGCATCGCAAAATCTCTGTAGGTTATTTACAGGAAACAGAATTAAGTTCATCTCTCGACTCTTCTGGTCCGAGTTGTTCATTCTTTTATCACATGACTCCCAAAGTCACAATGCAATAGATCAGTTGTTTTTCTCCAAATCTTGACATTATTGTTACAGTAATTATGGGAGTCACATGACCAAAGAACTAAAGACATAAACCGGTAGATATGAGAGGTGAAGCTACACAATCTGTTTATCATCATTTGTGCTTGTGATATTTTCAATATTGAAACTGTAGTTAAAGTTGGTGTATTTAGAGGTGTTGGGAATCTGATCATTGTGACATAAAACATTTTATTTTATTTCTGATCGAAGGAACAAAATGAATTAAATGACAACAAAAAGATTTGTTCATTTTGATGATCAAGATTCTAAGAACCGAGTCACTGAATTGATCTGATCTTGACATCACTAAAAGGGGCGGATCTAGAAAATTATTTATGGGGTGGCAAAGGGGTGACATGAGAATTATGAGGGGTGGCAACAATGAAGCAAGCATCCTTGCATGTGTCTTGTGGATTCAAAGAATGATATAGTTTAATTTACTAAGCATGACAAACAATACAGATTATATATAGATACAAAGCCTCAATGTATCAGGGTTTTCTTTACTCAAATTCATAATAAATACACAGAAACCACATTTGAATCAGCATACTGACGTAAAAATGGCTCGTTGTCACGTGACGTCGCTTGTCAAAAGTTCAGACACTCCTGAAGAGACCTTTGAAAATAGTTTGTTAGTCATTGATACATGCAAAGATCTTATCAAAATGAATTATAATAACATATAATATACGTACAGGTATATTTATACCAATGCTTCGATTCGTTAAAAAATCCAGATCGAGTCACGTGTTTGTGATCAGGCTGGTTGCATTAAATGTGTTTGATTCACTTAAACAAATCAGTTCATGAGTCATTTGTCAAAGACGAAATTTCTTGCCATTATTTTACAGGTAAGTATTTGGGGTTTTTTTATGTCATCGCACTGAAGCACCGCTGCTGTAAATCAGTTGAAGAAACTGATCAGATTTAGATTTTATACATTGGGATTAGTGATGGGAAGATGTTTTGTTTTTTCTTTGATCATAAATAAAATAAAGTGTTACATTTTAATTTTGTCTACCTGCTAATTGAAAATGTAAAACTTTATCAGGGTGTAAGTCGGGACTCCAGCAGGACTAGCAATGGCACTAAAAGGGAGAGCCAGAAGGTAACACAGATGTGACAGACGGTCCGCCACATGACCGTCAACCATAAATGAATCATTTAATAGACAAACATAAATGAATGAAGGTCTGTGCAAATGAATGAAACACAGATCTTCAGACATTATTTATAAGTTCTTTCTCATCCAGAACTCAGCAGGAGACATTTATTTTAATTTCTCAGGATTTTTTTCGGTTTTTTTCTTCCACCCCTGTTCCCGAACACAGGAAGCTCATTATTCACATCACACACTCGCGCAATTGTCTTCCATCCGACAAATCCGCACAACGTTCTGACAAATCGGAGCTGTAACGCATTACAAATCGCACAGCAATCTTTTGCAGAAGGAAGGAGGGTTTTATCTGAATTGTTATTTTGGTTTTTTTGCCAGTCAGAAAAAAAGGTCCATATGGAGAGACACTTCTTTTTTCTTTATTACACTCTCTACTTCATAATATTCATCATATTCACAACAATACACTGTATATACAATCAGTTTTTAAAGTGTATTCATTATAGTGGTACAGGTAAACCCCAGAGGTGCATTCTGATGACTCCATCAGAACTTGAAAATATGGTAAGTCGAGACATGGCCTAGTCTTCACAGGACTCTTAAAGAATGGTGATCAGTATGGAGCAGTGTACTGGAACTTGTTAATAATTTAACAAATTACAGCACATAAATTACCAAAACAGAGCAATTTACACTACAAGTCAAGACGCTTTTATTGTCATTTCACCCATATATATATCTGACGCAGAACACAGTGAAATAAGACAACGATTCTCCAGAACCCTGGTGCTACATTAAACATAAAGCTACATAACAGAACACAGAGTTACACACAGAACACAGAGCTACATGCACAACACAGAGCTACATACACAACACAGAGCTACATAACAGAACACAGAGCTACATACACAACACAGAGCTACATACACAACACAGAGCTACACACAGAACACAGAGCTACATACACAACACAGAGCTACATACACAACACAGAGCTACACACAGAACACAGAGCTACATACACAACACAGAGCTACATACACAACACAGAGCTACACACAGAACACAGAGCTACATACACAACACAGAGCTACATAACAGAACACAGAGCTACATACACAACACAGAGCTACATACACAACACAGAGCTACACACAGAACACAGAGCTACATACACAACACAGAGCTACATACACAACACAGAGCTACACACAGAACACAGAGCTACATACACAACACAGAGCTACATACACAACACAGAGCTACATAACAGAACACAGAGCTACATACACAACACAGAGCTACATAACAGAACACAGAGCTACATACACAACACAGAGCTACACACAGAACACAGAGCTACATACACAACACAGAGCTACATACACAACACAGAGCTACATAACAGAACACAGAGCTACATACACAACACAGAGCTACATAACAGAACACAGAGCTACATACACAACACAGAGCTACATACACAACACAGAGCTACACACAGAACACAGAGCTACATACACAACACAGAGCTACATACACAACACAGAGCTACATAACACAGAGCTACATACACAACACAGAGCTACATAACAGAACACAGAGCTACATACACAACACAGAGCTACATAACAGAACACAGAGCTACATACACAACACAGAGCTACACACAGAACACAGAGCTACATACACAACACAGAGCTACATACACAACACAGAGCTACATAACAGAACACAGAGCTACATACACAACACAGAGCTACATACACAACACAGAGCTACATAACAGAACACAGAGCTACATACACAACACAGAGCTACATAACAGAACACAGAGCTACATACACAACACAGAGCTACATACACAACACAGAGCTACATAACAGAACACAGAGCTACATACAGAACACAGAGCTACATAGAGAACACAGAGTTACACACAGAACACAGAGCTACATACAGAACACAGAGTTACATACAGAACAGAGTTACATACACAACACAGAGCTACATAACAAAACACAGAGCTACATACACAACACAGAGCTACATAGAGAACACAGAGTTACACACAGAACACAGAGCTACATAACAGAACACAGAGCTACATACACAACACAGAGTTACACAAAGAACACAGAGCTACATACAGAACACAGAGCTACATACACAATACAGTGCTACATAACAGAACACAGAGCTACATACAAAACACAGAGTTACACACAGAACACAGAGCTACATAACAGAACACAGAGCTACATAACAGAACACAGAGCTACATACACAACACAGAGCTACATACAGAACACAGAGTTACACACAGAATACAGAGCTACATACAAAACACAGAGCTACATACACAACACAGAGCTACATACAGAACACAGAGTTACACACAGAATACAGAGCTACATACAAAACACAGAGCTACATACACAACACAGAGCTACATACACAACACAGAGCTACATCACACAACACAGAGCTACATACACAACACAGAGCTACACACAGAACACAGAGCTACATACAAAACACAGAGCTACATACACAACACAGAGCTACATATACAACACAGAGCTACATACAGAACACAGAGTTACACACAGAATACAGAGCTACATACACAACACAGAGCTACATACAAAACACAGAGCTACATACAGAACACAGAGCTACATACAGAACACAGAGCTACATACACAACACAGAGCTACATACACAACACAGAGCTACATACAGAACACAGAGTTACACACAGAACACAGAGCTACATACAGAATACAGAGCTACACACAGAACACAGAGCTACATACAAAACACAGAGCTACATACACAACACAGAGCTACATCACACAACACAGAGCTACATACACAACACAGAGCTACACACAGAACACAGAGCTACATACAAAACACAGAGCTACACACAGAACACAGAGCTACATACAAAACACAGAGCTACATACACAACACAGAGCTACATCACACAACACAGAGCTACATACACAACACAGAGCTACACACAGAACACAGAGCTACATACAAAACACAGAGCTACATACACAACACAGAGCTACATCACACAACACAGAGCTACATACACAACACAGAGCTACACACAGAACACAGAGCTACATACAAAACACAGAGCTACACACAGAACACAGAGCTACATACAAAACACAGAGCTACATACACAACACAGAGCTACATCACACAACACAGAGCTACATACACAACACAGAGCTACACACAGAACACAGAGCTACATACAAAACACAGAGCTACATACACAACACAGAGCTACATCACACAACACAAAGCTACATACACAACACAGAGCTACACACACAACACAGAGCTACATCACACAACACAGAGCTACATACACAACACAGAGCTACACACACAACACAGAGCTACATCACACAACACAGAGCTACATACACAACACAGAGCTACATACACAACACAGAGCCACATTATAGAACACAGAGCTACATCACACAACACAGAGCTACACACACAACACAGAGTTACATACACAACACAAAGTTACATATACAACACAGAGCTACATACAGAACACAGAGTTACACACAGAACACAGAGCTACAGAACAGAACACAGAGCTACATACACAACACAAAGCTACATACAGAACACAGAGCTACATACAGAACAGAACACAGAGTTACATACAGAACACAGAGCTACATACACAACACAGAGCTACAGAACAAAACACAGACTTACACACAGAACACAGAGCTACATACACAACACAGAGCTACATACAGAACACAGAGTTATATACAGAATACAGAGTTACACACAGAACACAGAGCTACATAACAGAACACAGAGCTACATTACAGAATACAGAGCTGCACACAAATCACAGAGCTACATCACACAACAAAGAGCTATATACAGAACACAGAGCTACATACAGAGCATAGTGCTACATACACAACACAGAGCTACACACACAACACAGAGCTACATACACAACACAGAGCTACACACACAACACAGAGCTACATCACACAACACAGAGCTACATACACAACACAGAGCTACACACACAACACAGAGCTACATCACACAACACAGAGCTACATACACAACACAGAGCTACATACACAACACAGAGCTACATTATAGAACACAGAGCTACATACAGAACACAGAGCTACATACAGAACACAGAGCTACATACAGAAAACAGAGCTACACACAGAAAACAGAGCTACATAACAGAACACAGAGCTACATTACAGAATACAGAGCTGCACACAGATCACAGAGCTACATCACACAACACAGAGCTACATACAGAACACAGAGCTACATACACAACACAGAGCTACACACAGAACACAGAGCTACATACAGAACACAGAGCTACATACACAACACAGAGCTACATACAGAACACAGAGCTACATACAGAACACAGAGCTACATACAGAACATAGTGCTACATACACAACACAGAGCTACATACAGAACACAGAGCTACATACAGAAAACAGAGCTACACACAGAAAACAGAGCTACATAACAGAACACAGAGCTACATTACAGAATACAGAGCTGCACACAGATCACAGAGCTACATCACACAACACAGAGCTACATACAGAACACAGAGCTACATACACAACACAGAGCTACACACAGAACACAGAGCTACATACAGAACACAGAGCTACATACACAACACAGAGCTACATACAGAACACAGAGCTACATACAGAACACAGAGCTACATACAGAACATAGTGCTACATACACAACACAGAGCTACATCACACAACACAGAGCTACATACACAACACAGAGCTACATCACACAACACAGAGCTACATCACCCAACATTGAGCTACATACAGAACACAGAGCTACATACAGAACACAGAGCTACACACAGAACACAAAGCTACATAACAGAACACAGAGTTAAGGACTGAAGTAAGTGTCCTCACCACATAAAGTGCATCATGTGCAACCGAGTGCAAACAGACAACACACGACAGTGTAGGACAGATACACAAAACACATAATAGCACTGCCAGTAAACCTGCTGTATAATGTGTTCTACAGTACAATGTGCAAAAGAAAG
>JBCEWE010000379.1:0-62500 GCA_039877035.1 Silurus lanzhouensis
AGTAATGAAATATTTTTGTACTTTACCTTTTACAAAATATTGCCAATTCAATGTTCCCATAAATATAAACCAAGATGCTGTAATATCTTCTTCTTCTTCTTCTTCTATTAGCTTCTCCCATTAGGGTCGCCACAGTGGATCATCCGTCTCCATCCCCCCAGTCCTCTACATCTGCCCTTTCACACCAACTACCTGCATGTCTTCCCTCACCACATCCATAAACCTCCTCCTTCTTCTTACTATTTTCCTCCTTCCAGATGGCTCCATTCTCAGCATTCTCCTACCAATATAACTCATGTCCCTCCTCTGCGCACATCCAAAACGTCCTACATGCGCTGTCCCTCTATTAAACTCATTTCGAATCCTGTCCATCGTCGTCACTCTCAACGAAAACCTCAGCATCTTCAGCTCTGCTACCTCCAGCTCCACCTCCTGTCTTCTACTCAATGCCACTGTCTCTAAACCATACAACATCTCAGGTCTCACCACAGTCCTATAAACCAAGATGCTGTAAGATACACTTCATAAAAAAATGTATTAGATAAAAAAAAAAAAAAAAACTGTGTGATGTATGTGTGTCTCTTCTTGTCCATTCGAGTGGAAATGGAGCAGTGGAAAAAGAGACGTCAGAGGTGTAAAGGATTATATGTTTCTCCACTAGTCAAGGTTCTTCCATTCCAAGATGTAAAAAACAAGGTATATTATTCAGAGTGTAATAATAATAAATAATAATAATAATAATAATAATAATAATATAATAATAATAATAATAATAATAAGAATAATAACAACTAAACAATTTTTGTTAAAAAAAGAGCAGAAGCAGATGCTTTTAAGCTAAATCCTTATTTATTTTAAATAAAATGTGTGTGTGTGTGTGTGTGTGTTGTGTGTGTGTGTGTGTGTGTGTGTGTGTGTGTGTGTGTGTGTGTGTGTGTGTGTGTGTGTGTGTGTGTGTGTGTGTGTGTGTGTTTTGTGAGGAGAAGTCTTCAAAGGCATCCCCAAAAGTGCCTGAGAAAAAGAAAAGCCAGAAGATGTGATCCAGGTTAAATACACACAACACACATTATATATTTATATATATGTATGTATGTATAGTTAAAAAATCTAACTGTTGAGGTACAAAATATTAGGAACAATCACTGTAATCTGTAATCAATTTAAAGTGTTACTGAATGTGTAAACTGATGTCTTGTTATTATGATAGCAGAGTCGTGGCTTCCAATCTCCTGAATCACTTTCACAGCTTATTTAGAAAGAGAATATATCGATTGGAAATTGTATGTTTGAATGTTCAGTGTCAGTATGCAGGAGACGAGCATATTTGCTATGTTCAGTTTCACTATTACAAAACACAGGCAGAGAGGAAAGATGATAGTGCTGAAGTACAACAAATGTAAGTGTAGCCCAAATCACCTGAGCAGACTGAAGGCAAAGGAAATCAGCGGATTCATTAAGAGAATGGTTTATCATTGCATAATTATGACTGCATTTTATCTCATGGTCCCTCACATTTATCATGTGGTCTTCTAGAAGGTCCCAAAATGTAGAACTGACACTGCTGTCCCTCATTATAAAGATACTTAATAGACTAAGATCACAAACAAGACTGACTTTTGTCTTCACATTGCATCAAATTCAAATCAGAACTGGCACAAAAAATAAATTGTATCTTCTGTATCTACAGAAAGAACCAGTGAAGAATTTCAGGAGAAGACAATCAAAATCGAAGGGCCAATCTGGAATAAATCAGGTCCATCAGAAACAATTGCTCCTCGAAGACTATGCAGGCCACCAAAAATACAAATGCTGCAACAAATACTTCACCCTGGTTACTGGTTGACCTGTGACATCATCGACCTGGCCAGCTTCCTCATGGCAAAGGACAATGTGCACATTGATGGGTTTCAATCTGTTCTGCTCTTTAGTGCGATTCCAAATGGTGGAATTGTGGGAACTCCACAAAATAAGTTTGTGCAAATATTGAACATTCGGCAATGCCACTGGATCAGTCAGCAATTTGTTTTGTAATGAAAATCAGCTCTCTGTGTATGACAGCAAATGCACCCCTCTGGACCCAGGAACACTACAAGCACTGTCCTGGCTGGTGAGGCTGCAGTCAGGCACGTTTGATGTTTTGCAACCAGCTGTGCAGCAACAATCAAATAACAGCAATTGTGGGTTGTTCGCAATAGCATTTGCATATGCTGTTTGCAGAGGTCACCCACCAGAGATATGCATATTTAATGAAAGCAGGCTAAGGGCACAGCTGTATGCTTCGTTAACGAAAAACAGTATCGCGTTTGGCATGAAGAGTCGAGAGAGTGAAGCCGAGGCAAACGTGACCAAAACTGCGATACCTGTTTACTGTGTTTGCAGAACAGCTCATTACAATGATGATGTACATTAAAGGATAATACGCCATGTATGTATTTATTGAATTTGTTTTCACAACATTTGATTGTAAATTGAACTTGTCTATGCACAATTGCAACCTTTCATTATTCACTCAAGTTTTATTTGTTTTAAAATAAAAAAAAAACAGAGTAATGGAGTGAAATCCATATTCCAATTTTATATGTTCGGACGAAACAAGAATTAATTTTTTCTGAAACAGTGTAACTGTTTAAAAAGAATATAATTATGCAAATTATTTAGATTTTTGTGAATAATATGGAAATAAGTAAAAGAATACACATGTTTTGAGTAATATTGCCTTTAATTTCTTGAAAATGTACAGTCAAATTAATTGACAATAAATACAAAATAAATGAATTCCGGATCACTGTGAACAGGAAAACTATCCAGGAAGTTTTATGAGTGTTTGAATGTGAAATGTTGAATGGTTAAAAATGCACTGGGGTTTTGAATGATTTTGCCTTCAGTTTTCTCCAAAACTCCACAGTAAAATGAGTTGAAATTTAAGAGAATAATAAACAGGGACACTGTAAATAAGAATAATTTGTAAGATTGAACAAACCTACAAAAAAAATGTTTTATGAGTGTTTGAATGAGGAACATGACAATGCACTGAGTGTTTTTTATAACGGAAACGCCTTTCTGAAGCGTCTTCACATGTATTTTGGCCCCTCCCACCACCCGTACCGTAAGTGCCGAGTGCACACGGACGGTGGGGAGGCAAAATACAGTGAAGCGCTTAAAGCGAGTACCAACAGAGATGCTTATGAAAGCAGTTTTAAATAGGAGCTGGTGATGATGCTAAATGTGCGCGATTGAAGCCGGGAGCTTCAGAGAAAGCGGAGGTTTGACAGCAGCTGAAGGGGGCGTGGCAGGTGGATTCCTGATAGTTAACAAACATGTATGTACATTTTTATAGCATGTCTTCATCAAACAAATCACAGCAACGCTGTTGTGGTAAAAAAACCTCTGAATACACGTACATGCACATTCTCATTTATTAACACACATCACTAAATAAAAATGACAAAAAAACTAATTACATTTACTTCATTACTGTTACACTACTGATGAAAACACATCAATGACATAACAGGTAACCTGAAGCATAACAGATTCCTTACTATCAAAACACAGGATTATATAACTGTAGGTGTGTTTAAAAAGGTCTGAACAGAAAAAGGCATTTGCGAGAAGCAAACTGAAGAAATAACAAGCAAAAACACTGAAGTACAGGAATTACACAACTCAAAAATCAGGAGAACAGACAGAAAACAGACACTGGTGGAAACACTAAACTCATCAACATTAGGGATTAGGGAGTAGGGATTAGGGAGTAGGGATTAGGGATTAAGGGCCCACTGGCGACATCTGGTGGCTTAAAACAGAAGCACTGAAATAATAAATACGCTGAATAAGAGATTACAGATTCAGGTTGGATTTTGTCACATATAAAAGATATGCACAGGAAAATATAGTAATTTTGTTTGTATGGAAATTACAATAGAATGTACAGTGAGGGAGTTGAGGACTGATACTTACAGCATTTATGCAATAAAAGTGTGAAAAGGAGAATAAATTTGGTTGATTTGGTTGATTTGTTGTGAAAAGGTGTTTGATGGCGTCTCAGTCACATTTCTGCTTCACCTTTTCTCCTGAATAAATGGTTTGTACAGTATTAATAGTAATGGTGTTCCAACAACCTCAGGGTGATCACTGATATTCCACCAGTAAATTAAAGAAGAGGAAATGATCAGATCTTTATTATTTACACACTGTTTCTGAAGCACCAGAGAGATTTTACACGTCGATGTACATCTTGTATAAAGGGAACAGAAAGACCTGATATGACTAGAATGACACACAAAGCATATCCAGTAGGGAACTGGTGTTGGGAGAAGCTTTATATTCTATGTGTGGTGAGTGGGAGATGGAGTTCAGGTGTTTATGATCAGCTGGTGAACAGAATGACAGTCCTGTGTTTGTGTGTATTGCAGTCTGTGGTGGTCATGTGTGTAGGCCACGCTGTGTTTTGGTTATTGTAGTTGGATGCTGTTCCAGCGTCAATATAACACACTTGTTAGATGGAAATGGAGATTATAGTTCTTATACAAACAGAACGTTGATATTTATACTATCAGAATCATTTTTCATTGTGCTGCCTGTGCATTTTCATATAATCACCACACAGAAACCAAACAGAAATAAAATGAAGATAATCTTCTGATACAGAACATGATAAAGAACCCAGTGTATCTAATTATAGATTGGATATAGTGTGTGGAGATGAATGTGTGAATGTGCTGTACCTCTCCTGAGCACTCTGTTCTGTAAAACAGCACCACCAGAAGCTCTATGGAAGAGCAGTGTTCACAACACAAACTAATTGAGGGGTGTGTGGAGCTTCAGATGGTGTTGATGCAGGAGTATCTGGACAAACAAAATATTCAAAAGACACAAACATTAATAATGTAAAAAAAAAAAAAGGGTTTAACCCTGGGAGAAAAGTGTAATGAGTGGAGACAGAATGCTGAAAAGTTAGCACACCCCTCTGACCTGCACAGGTGACTCCAGCATGAGAGCAGTCAGTGTGTTTCTTCAGGGAATGATGACAGTCCCACAGGTGAATCTCATCCCCTCGACACTTCACTCTGTTCAGCCAGACAGTCCCTTCACCAGGACCAAACCTATCAGCACTCAGCGCCGACCCACAGTCCAGCTGTCTGCACACCACCTGAGCGTTACTGATGTTCCACTGATCATCACAAACGAAGCCCCATGTAGCGTTATGATACACCTCCAACCTCCCAGAGCAGCTTCCCTTTCCTCCACTCAGCCTGAGAGACCAGTGTTCTACATCACACACATCACACATGAGGAAACACACCAACGCTGAATAACATCTCCAGTCACACACCTCACTACAACACCATGAAGATAAAACCTTATATTTACTGAAGAAATGATTCCTTTGATGTGTAATAAATAAATTAATGAACTGTCTGATGATTGATAGAATTTAAAGCAGGAAGATCAGCTTTAAGTTCTCTTTAATGTTTTTATCACTGTTGGTTTGATTTTGATGAAATGTGAAGAAGTTCAGATGATCTCAGGATGGTTATATGAGAAAGCACTTTAAAGTCCTCAGATATTTTATAAACACATTAAAAATATCTTCTGTCTTTAACAATACAAATAAATAACAAACAGCTTTTCTTTATTGATCTTTACTTGATCAATGTTTCTAAGAGGAAAATGAGGAGCAATGTTCTTGTGTACCTTGTGGACCACCTGTGCAGGTAATATGTGCCACCTCATCACTATTATCACATCTGTTCTGTCCCCAGGGTGAAGATGGACACTGCCACAGATTAGAGTCGTGTTTCCTACACTTCAGATAATCCAGCCAGTTAGGAGCAGATTTTACTCGAGCTTCAGTGTTTTTCAGACTTCCACCAGTTCCACAGTTCAGCTCTCGACACACCATGTTTACTGTTTCATCATTGATCTGATTGTGACACACATTACCCCAGGTTCCATTGTAGAACACTTCCAGATTCCCCTCACAGCCCCCCGTGAGTCGGATCTCTTTAAACTCTGGTGGGAGAAGGATGACTTTATCAGAGTATAAATTTCATGTATAAACATTCTTTCTGTTGATTTTAAAGTCTCATTCATTTGACATCATTCCACAATTACATAATCACAAGTTTAATGAACATCTGGTGCTTTACTTTATAAACATTAGATTTCATTAACCATTAACCATCGTTCTGTTTCTCCCTTTGTACCTTTGTACTTTCTTGTGGACATGTGAACAGCACAACGTCACCTCATTACCAGGGATCAGAAAAAAACTGAGAAATTGGAATCGTCCTCTTTTTAAAGATTACAGCTGAATATACCTCTGAAGTGCAGCACAGCACTTTGCAGTCTTACTGTAGGCTTTATAACCTGTATAGTCTTTTAAATACAACAATGTGTCTTCTATGTGGAATCTCAACCATGTGCTCCCAGGCTGCCATTTTGCCATCAGTTCATCTTCAATGCACTGGTGGTCAAATGACTGTAAAGAAACCTGACCATGACCATGACCATTTCCCTGCCCACTGGAATGAGTGGGTCATCTTCGAACACAGAAACTCCTGAGGTGTGTTCGGTCTACATGTCAGTTTGGCTTCAGTTATCAAAATGGCTCTCACACTGGAGGTTCTCTTGGTTCTTTTTATTTTGTATGTCATTGAAATTAATCCCTGTGATGGTTATCTTGTGTTCATAGAATCACAGAAATATGCTCACCCAATATTTCTTTATGAAACTGTTCAAGGGTCCCCAGTAAAAACACATGTAGACTGATAGATAATTATTTACAACAAGCATCACACTGTACCTGAGCACACGACTCCTACGTCCTCCTGGTGTCCACATTCACCCTCTTCACACAGCTGAAATCTTCTGTTCCACAGGGACGTCTCATTCCCCTCACACTCCACCTCATTCAGCCATATGGACCCAGTTCCAGGACCAAACCAGGCTGGTGTGTGGGTACTGAAGCTGTCTGCACACCACATCTGCATCCTCAATACCCCAAGAGTCATCACACACTGTTCCCCATGAACCACTGTGGAAAACCTCCAGCCTTCCTGCACAGTCTCCTCCAGAACCTACCAGTCTGATGGAGCTGGGAGCTGGAACACACACACACACACACACACACACACACACACACACACACACACAAACATATATACACACAACCGCATACTTTTAAAAGTATAAGTCAACTGTTTCATTTAATCAGTGAAAACATCAATAAATACATAAAAAAATATATATATATAATATTAAATGTATATGCAGTAGCAGGTGGGGGATGAGGTTTAATGACCTGTAGCCTATTACCAAGTCACTGTTCAGATCCTTCTGACTTCCTAAATAATGTCACTAGGTTATGTATGCAACCCTAGTTCCCTAAGGGAACGAAAGCTCTTTGGGAAAGCCTTATGTACCAGGAAGCTACAAAATGGGAGTGCAATGGCAAAAAATGGAGAAAAATTTAAAAGGAGAAGGTAAGCGCTGCAGGGATGCAGGGAGTATGGCCAATTGATAAAGCTCTCATTTGGGAACGAGTGTCCAATCACGCCATAATGACCAGTCCCTGCCTAGTGTGTCTGAGCACAACCTGTAGTGGCTCTGATGTCGAGGTCATAAAACCTGATGAAGGTCAGTGGGGTGGACCAGCCCACAATGTTACAAATGACCAGTAGAGGCCACAATAGCCCGGGTGGAATAAACCTTAACTCCGAAAAGAGTGGGAAGACCAGAGGACTCATAACACAGACAAATGGCATCCACAATTCATCTACTGAGTGTCTGCTTATAGCAGGCAAACAGCTGCTCCGACTTCCTCCACGGACTCGTCCTGTGAAGGTATGTGTCCAGTGCTCGATTTTGCTTTTCCTGGTTAGGGGCTAGGAAAGGAGGAGGACAGAATGCCTGCAAAATGACAGGTCATGAGGGAACTTTAAGGCACCTTAGGCACATACCCCGGTTTAGGTTAAAGGATAGCACTGGCCATGCCAAGGGCAAACTCCAGGAGAGACGGGTTCACGGAAAGAGCCTGTAGGTTCCCGACCCTGTTAAAGGAAGGTAATTGCCAGGAGAAAAGCGGTCTTAACCGACAGATACCTAAGGGCCACCTCGGCCAAGGACTCGAAGGGGCCAGAGGGAACTGTGGAATGAAGAATGGTCTCTACTACCTCAGTAGAGAGATCAGCTGCTAGGAGCTGCACCCCCTCAGTAAACCACGGTCTGCCCGGCCAATGACATGCCACCAGAAGGAGACCAGCTCCTTCCCGGCGGATTCTCTCCAGAACTCCCAGGAGCAGTGCGATGGGGGGAAGGCATGCAGTCCAGCCCCAATGAGGCTTAGTGAGAGAGAGAGAACCAGAGGGGACGGTGCGAAATCTCCAGAGTCGCAAACAGATCCACCTGGGCACTGTTATATCTCTGCCATATCTCCATCACCTCAAGGTGGAGCATCCATTCCCCTGGCCTTGGCCCGTGCCTGGAAAGGGCTTCTGCCCTCCAGTTCAATCCCGTGATGTAAACTGCTCTAAATGAGAGGAGTTTTCCCTGAACCATAGGAGGACCTGCCGCACCAGCCTCTACAGGAGGCAAGACTGGTGGTTTATGTATGAGACCACTGACATGTTGTCCATACGGACCAACACTTGGAGACCTCTCAGGTCTCTGTGAAAGTGTTTCAGTGCCAGGAACACCGCCATACTCTCTAGGCAGTTTATGCACCATGAAAGATGACTTGTCCCACCAACCTTGGGCGGGGCCTTGGGCGGGCCCTCATGGCCCCTCCCCACCCCGTGAGAGATGCGTTCGTTGTTAGCGTTATGCAATGACAAGGAGCTCCCAGGACAGGGCCTTGAGACAGGAAAGTAGTTTTTTTCCATACGTCTAAGGCCCGAAGGGGGGGCTAAGGGGGGCCACCACTGGAGGGGTCTCAAATGGAGGAGGCCAAGTGGGATCACTCTGAACTCTGCCGCCATGAGACTGAGCAGGCTCTGGAACTGCTACACATCAAGTGACTGGCCTGCTTTTACTCTCTTTACTGCAGTGAGGATGACTTCGATCCAGGCAGGAGAAAGCACACTCTTCTTTGCGTTTAGACTTAACCCCAATTCCTTTTTCCCGCAAGCCATCAGGCTTCTCAATACACAGAACTGAAATGGAACTCTCACACACACACACACACACACACACACACACACACACACACACACACACACACACACACGCACACACACACACACACTCACTTACTCACTCAACTGTTTGTTACCGAACTATACAACCTGAACTCAACACACACTCATTACTCATCTCAATCCATTCCACCATCATTTATTTATTATTATTTATACTTAATTGCCAGGAATGCGATAGGGGCAAAGGCATACAGACAATGCAGTGCAAAGTGTTTGTTTATATTTACTCTTGTTTTTTGTTTTTATAGTTCTCTTTGCACAGTACTGTATATTCAGAGTATACAGTAGGTTTACTTGTCGGCGCTATCTCGTGTTATGTGTATTGTTTTGTTTTGTCTGTCTGTCTGTACTGTTGTCTGTCTGTTTGTACTGTCTGCACTGTCTGTCTGTACTATTTTTCATCTGCACTGTTTGCACTCGGTTGCACGAGATGAACTCTTTATGTAGCTTTGTGTTTTGTTGTAGCTTTATGTTGTTTAGTGTAGCACCATTGTTCGGGAGGAAAGTTCAATTAAGTTTTTTACTGTGTACTGTGTACCACTGTGTAAAGTAAAGATGACAATAAAAGCCTCTTGGCTTGACTTGACTTCATGTGGGCGAGAACGACATCTTGATGCCGGACCGCCTGAAGCTCTGATGAAGCTAGTACCAACCAATCATCGATATAATTTGGATGCCATGAAGCCACAGCGAGGCTAGAGTCGCATTCATGCACTTGGTGACAGGCCTTGAGACTATGACGGTGATGGTGAGACGGTGACTTGAGACCTCAGGAACCTCCTATGAGGAGGATGGATGGCTTTGTGGAAATAGGCGTCCCTTTGTCCGTGACAAACCGGTCCTCGGACTTGATCTGAGACAGGATCTCCTTGAGCGTGAGCATCTTGAACCTGAGCCTCCTGAGTGAGCGGTTCAAGGAGCGCAGATCTAGGATCAGCCGCATTTCGCCATCCTTCCAGGTGGCAACGCTTTGCTTTTGGGCTTGACGTTCGTGCTGGGCTGGGGCTGCGCCAGCTGAGAGAGCGCGGGGAAAGTACAGCTGAAAAAAAAAGTGTTTTTGACTCCTGAACCCTGTCGACTATGGCCCCTACCATGTTGCCGAACAGGCCACAAGTAACTATCAGGGCATTCAGCAGAAAAACCCTGTCCCTGTCAGGAATTTCCAACACGGTGAGCCAGAGATGCCTTTTTGTGGCTACTAAGGCTAACATGGACCAACCGACGGCCTGTGCCGATTCCTTGGTGGCTATCAGAATCAGAATCAGAATCAGGTTTATTGGCCAAGTGTGTTGACACACACAAGGAATTTGGTTCCAGCTGTTCGTTACTCTCAAAAGTACAGACATATATATATGTCTGTAAGGATTAGGTCAACAGTGCGACATAACTAACATAAGAGTTAAAGCCCTCATCCAACTCTCACAGCAGGTTGGCCGGGTATGCCTGAAACACCCATCGTTTGGAGGCAGCCCATGGCCTGACCTGCTGCTGCGTAAGCTCTGACTACTAGAGCCGAAATGGATTCAACAGCTTAGTAGGCAATACCGGAGGCTTCAATGAAGCAACACCTGGGGAGAGAGAGCCAGCTAATGTCTCTTCAACCCTGGGCATCTCCCATAGCCGTACTCCCTACTGTATTTGCGTATAGCAAATGCTGGGAAAAGGTACAGGCCAGGTTGTGCCGCAGGACGCAGGAAACGCTCATCCAATTTGCTGGAAACAAGTTGCTTCCACTTCTCATCAGGCCAAGCCATCTCTAGCTTAGCGACAGCCAGTGTCACTACCCCCAGGAGCTCCTCGAACAGCCCAGGCTATGAGGAATCCGTGGACTCCGAGTATCCGAAAATTCTCCCTCCTTGGAGGAAGAAATCCGGAGCTCCGTGTCACATGCACCAGAAGAAGGGACCGCCGAAGCAGACTGCCCGAATGGGAGCTCAGCCCAACAGGAGAGGTTGGATTTAACTCATCCAGAATGCAGCTGCATGATTTGATTTTAACCTCCTGAGGTTCTCCCACCCCATTGCTATGTTCCTTTACTGGTTTCATGCAGCTCCTGCATTACACTGATGTTTGCCTACAAAGAGAAAACCAGAGCAGCACTGCTCTAACTCACAGCTCTTATCTCAACCTGCACTGCACCATGATCATGCAATCAGTTGGGAAGTGGGGTATCAGGCGATAAGATGTTGGTCTTCTGATCAGAAGGTCATGGCTTCAAATCCCAGCACCACCAAACTGCCACTGCTGGGCCCTTAAGCAAGGCCCTTAAACCTCAAGTGCTCAGCTGTATAAGTGAGATGACTGTAATCACTCTGGATGAGGGCAGTAATGTAAATGCAGTAAATGTAAATCCCTCTGATCCCGAAAGTCAGATAAATGATGGTGGAATCTGGAGGTCTGTGCTTGAACAAAGCTGTTTAACTACTACAGAATCACATGTCTGCAGGAACAGACTCAGGAACATAGAGGTCCATTCTGTCAAACCTCCACCTTCCACAACACCCAGAATAGAAAAACACCAACCGTGGCTGCAATGAACTTCTCCTCCACAAACACTGGAGCCAGAAACAGATACTAGGAGCAGAAGCACTGCATCTCCTCACCTAATCAACTTCTCTAATCATCTAACTTTATTTCTACATTTTCTTTTTTCTACACAGGGGTCACTGAAGGGGAAAAGGTGTGGAATATACAGTTTATTTCATAGACGAGTGTAAAAACACACACTTTCAGGATGGAATGACTGTATTTTACACAGTAATTACAGACAATCTGTTCTAAGGTCATGTGTAGAACTTCATCATGTAGAAGAACACCACAGATCATGTGGTTCTACTCAGTGTTACATCATGCCATCAGGTCACCACAAAGTTCATTCTTTTTAAAATGAAGGGTCTTGAAGGGTCTTGTTTTTACATTTACACCACATCAGTTAACATGCTAATGTAGAAACACTGAATGCTAATGCTGCTGCTAATGAAATGGAGCAGCACATTTTATTTCCTGATGTTCTACAATTCTGTTCATTTGTAGCTCTTGTGTTTGTAGGTGGTGTTTACCTGAGCAGGTGATGTACAGATGTTCTCCAGAGGTGCAGTTGACAGCTTGTGCACTGCTGCAGTTCCCCAGATGAGCTTCACTCCCAGAGCAGCTAAAAGCCGTTACACACATGTGTTTGTGTTCAGTGGTGGATGGAGATGAACGGTAGTTCAGCACAGAGCCACAGCCCAGCTGTCTGCAGAGCACAGACGCCTCAGACAGACTCCACGAGTCCAGGAGAACTTTCCTCCAGTCCTGCCTGAAATAAATCTCCACCTCCCCCTGACACTCGCTCCCTCCAGACAACTGCACTCGCCCCTCATGAAACGCCATGGATGATCCTGAAGCAGAAGAACATCAGTGAAATATTCTAATGAACACTGACTTTATTCACTAACGTGGTGTACGTGATGTTAATATCTCACCGTTACAGATCACTCCAGCATCGTGTTTATGAGAACATGCAGCTCCACTCCATGATGAGATGCCACATTGTGATAGGTGTGTCTCATTCCCCTGACAATCAAACACATCAGCCCAGATGTGGCCACTCAGAACATCTGCAGCTCTCATATCCCAGCCTACAGCACAAACTGTGCCCCACTCACTGAGGTACTGGAGCTCCACTCGACCAGAACAGGAGTCTGATCCGTTCACCAGCCGAGCCTCTGTGTGACCTGAACAAACAGCCGAGAGCTCAGTGAAAGAGGAACATCAACAAAGACACCTTAAAGTTTGATTGACAGGAACGTGGTCTCGATTTAAACAGAAGTTCAATCATGATACTTTACCAGAACATATTAATCCCACATCATTGTGATGGGAGCAGTTTGAGTGTTTGAGTGAAGATGATGGACAGAAGTAAATCTCAGATTCATTTCCTCTACACTGAAGCTCCTCTGTCCACACCTGACCCTCCCCTCGACCAAAAGCAGCTGATCCCAGTACCTTCACAGGAATCCCACAGTCCAGCTCTCGACACACAACCTCTGCATCCTGCTGGTCAAAGTCACCATCACACACTGTGGACCAGGAACCTCCATGAAGCACCTCCACTCTTCCAGAACATCGGTGAGGACCAGCAGTGAGTTTGGAATTCTGACCTGAGTTTTATTTCATTGTGTAAATTTTGAGTTTCCAACAAGAGAAAACATCAAGAAATCATTCCAGTGTAGTTACAAAATTATTTCAATAAAATCTCAATGTGTTCATTCATTTGTTCTCCTTTTTATTCTTTTTATTTTATCAATAATATTTTATTGTTTATTTTAATAAAGTGAATGTTTTGGAATTTAAATGAGTAAATTCATTCATAATAATCATTTTACTGATTGTAAAGTTTTTTTCTAAATACAGCAGTTTACCTGAGCAGGTGACTCCAGCATCTCCATCATGATTACAGTCATGTTTCCCCCACCCCTGTGATCTACAGTCCTTCAGTGTCGACTCTGATCCATTACAGCCCACATCATCCATCCAGATTGGTCCTGATCCTGGTCCAAAGTGACCGTATTGTGGTGCATTTACAGCTTCTCCACAGTGCAGTTCTCCACACACCACTGCAGCATCGCTCATATCCCATCCATCACCACACACTGTTCCCCACTGTCCTTCATGAAGAACCTCCACTCTCCCAGCACAGCGACTTCCACCATCCACCAACCTCACACTGTCTGAGAGAGAGAGAATTTATTACACACACACACACACACACACACACACACACACACACACACACACACACACACACACACACTGTCTGAGAAAGAGAATTTATTACACACACACACACACACACACACACACACACACACACACACACACACACACACACACACACACACTCTTTTCTCTCTCTCTCTTTCTCTCTCTCACACACACACACACACACACACACACACACACACACACACACACACACACACAACACACACACAATATACTCTTTTTCTCTCTCTCTCTCTTTCTCTCTCTCACACACACACACACACACACACACACACACACACACACACACACACACAAACACACACACACAATATACTCTCTTTTTCTCTCTCTCTCTTTCTCACACACACACACACACACACACACACACACACACACACACACACACACACTCACTCTCTCTCTCTCACACACACACACACACACACACACACACACACACACACACACACACACACACACACACAATAAATGCTGTGTAAACTCTAAAGATGAATCTGGAGCTGATTGTATAAGTGAGTGGTGAGAAAAAGCCCTGAGGATGATGTGTGTACGCTCATGTACAGCTTTTTCAATTCCATACAAATCAAACACTTTGACTGTTTCTAAAGTTGCCATCAGTCCAGGAACATTTCTCCCATTTGCTGATGAAAAATGGTGTGTAGTGTTCAAGTGAGAAGTGTGTGATGTTTTAGTGTGAAGAATCAGTGTGTACTTACCAGCTGCTGTGAGTGTGAGTGTGGATGAGAGAAGAAGAAAAGTCAGACACATTTCCATCTCCCTCCTCGTTCTACACCATGTGTTCATCTCCACTCGCCCAGAGAGACTGAGAGAAGTGTGTCCCCTCACTCAGCCCCCTACAGAGAGAGAGAGAGAGAGAGAGAGAGAGAGAGAGAGAGAGACACCAATCACACTCACTGTTACCTTATTAGAAAGACGAGAGGAAATCATCACACAGCCTCAATAACAAATCAGACGAGGCGTCTTTCACTTTCTCCATATATATCAAAAGAACGTCAGCGCTGATCAACAGAGCTCCACCTCCCGTCTCTGAGGTGTGAGAGTGATGAACAGATCTCCACCTCCCGTCTCTGAGGAGTGGGAGTGATGAACAGATCTCCACCTCCCGTCTCTGAGGCGTGAGAGTGATGAACAGATCTCCACCTCCCGTCTCTGAGGAGTGAGAGTGATGAACAGATCTCCACCTCCCGTCTCTGAGGAGTGAGAGTGATGAACAGATCTCCACCTCCCGTCTCTGAGGCGTGGGAGTGATGAACAGATCTCCACCTCCCGTCTCTGAGGCGTGAGAGTGATGAACAGATCTCCACCTCCCGTCTCTGAGGTGTGGGAGTGATGAACTAATATAATATAATATATAAATATTATATTTTTATCATATTATTATTACATTATTGTTGAAAGATTTATGATCAAACTCTTGATGTCACCCAAAATGAGGATGGGTTCCCCTTTTGAGTCTGGTTCCTCTCAAGGTTTCTTCCTCATAACATCTAAGGGAGTTTTTCCTTGCTACAGTCTCCACGGTGCTCATCAGGGACAAATTCACACCATTCACCTTAACTGTTGATTTGTGTAAAGCTGCTTTGAGACAATGTCTGTTGTGAAAAGCGCTATACAAATAAACTTGACTTATTGGAGGATAGTTTATTCTGTTTCAAGTCTTTTTCCTGAAGTTTGAATTTGATGATCTAATAAATGTAAGAAATAGAAAATGTTGACTAGATTTAAGAATTTTTACCCTGTTACTTAAAATGTTATATTATTTTTTTAAATACACACATTTAGTCTGGATTTCAGGATAATCAGCATTAAAATGTATAATAAAAGATTAGCTTATGATTTATTTATTTATTTATAATGTTAAAGTTTTTGTATCCACAAGGGGGCAGTAAAGCTTCCAAACAGATTTCTGTTCAGTGAAATGTGCTTTTCTCTTCACTGACCTGCTGAGGGCGCTGTTAGGACACGGCTGTATTATAATTATTATTATTATTATTATTATTATTATTATTATTATTATTATTATTATTATTATTGATAATATTTATAAAACTGATCATATTGCAAATAAAAATATCATTAATTATATAAGAGATCAAATCTACATAAAAAGGCACAAAAAGAAACTCCA
This sequence comes from Silurus lanzhouensis, assembly GCA_039877035.1. NCBI lineage: Eukaryota > Metazoa > Chordata > Actinopteri > Siluriformes > Siluridae > Silurus > Silurus lanzhouensis. The sequence goes on from JBCEWE010000379.1 coordinate 16,120, forward strand.
TAATGTATAAAGAGATAAATAATAAAAGAAACGCACCTCCTGAACACTGTTTATGTGTAGAAACAAACTGCATCATTTCACTATGAAGTTCTCATTCTGTGATTAATCTGTTAGACTTCAGCAGAGATTTTGAGACTCACAGCTGAAAATTCCCTCCGTAAATGTAAATGTTAAGAGTTTCTGATAAAAGTGGGCTACACACAATTTAGAGATCTTTAAAAAGAAGACTCTTTAAGCTTTAATGTTCATTATTCACAGTTAATATTGCTCAAAAAGATGTTATAGAAAGTTATATTTGATGAAGTACTGATAAATATCCTGAATTGATTTTGAACTTGGGCAGATTGAACACAAGTCGTGCAGCTGCGTTTTGGATCATTTGCAGTGGACGAATAGCGTTCAGGGAAAGACCTGCCAGCAGAGAGCTGCAGTAGTCAAGTCTTAAAATGACAAGAGACTGAACAAGCCCCTGGGCAGCCTGTGTGGAGCAAAATTGTCGAATCCTTCGGATGTTATAGAGAAGAAATCAACAAGAACGAGCAACATTAGCGACATGTGGGAAAAAAAACAGTTCATTGTCCATAGTTACCCCAAGGTTATGAGCAGTGGCTGAAGGAGAGAGCAGAGAGTCCTGAAGTGTTATTTGGAGATCTTGACCTAGAGATGAATCACCTGGGATGACCAGCAGTTCTGTTTTGCTGGGGTTGAGTTTTAGTTGGTGAGCACTCATCCATAAATATATTTCTGACAAGCATGCTGAGATCCGAGGGGAAGCTGTGGTATCTGATGGAGGGAAAGAAAAGATGAGTTGAGTGTCATCTGCATAGCAGTGATACGAAAACATAAAGTGCATTGTGTGCAACCTGGTGCAAACAGTGCAAAGACAACGCAAGACAGTGTAGGACAAATACACAAATAGCGCCACCAGTTAACGTGCTGTATATTACACAGTAAACTTTCTTTCAGCTTCTTCCATTAGGGGGCGCCACAGCGGACCATCCGCATGTTTGATTTGGCCCTCCCCATTTATCCTGGCTTGGGACCGGCACTAAGGCTTGTGCAACCCTAATGGCTGGGGTTGGTTCCCTGACCGGGGATCGAACCCGGGCTGCAGCGGTGAGAGCGCCGCATCCTAACCACTAGACCACCAGAGATCCGGCTGTATATTACACAGTGCGGTGTGTAAAAAAAACTGAGTACAGGAGTGAACATGTAATTAAACAAAATGTAAACAAAATGGTTTGTGCAAAAAAGCAGCAGCAGCAAAACAGATGTGCAGAAACAGCATGTAAACAGTTTGTAATAATGAGGTGATATAATATGGGTGGTGCTGAAGGCATGTGTGAAGTGTGTACGAGTGTGTGTTGAGTCCCAGTTGTACAGATCAGTCACACAGTTGTGTGTGTGTGTGTGTGTGTGTGTGTGTGTGTGTGTGTGTGTGTGTGTGTGTTTAGTTCTGTGTTTTTAGAAGCCTGATGGCTTGAGGGAAGAAACTGTTGAACAGTCTGTATGTGACGGCATGAAAGCTTCGGAACCGCTTCCTTGATGGATGAAAAGTGTGTGTGTGAGGGTTGTGTGTGAGGGGTGTGTGGTCGTCCACAATGCTGTTGGATTTGCGGGTGCAATGTGTGGTGAAAATGTCCATGATAGGGGGGAGAGACTCTGATGATCTTCTCAGCTTTCCTTACTATCCTCTGTAGGGTCTTGCGATCCGAGACGGTGCAGTTAAAAAAAACAGGCAGTGATGCAGCTGCTCAAGATGCTCTCAATGGTTCCTCTGTAGAATGTGGTAAGGATGGGGGGAGGGAGAAGGGCTTTCCTCAGCCTTCTCAGGAAGTAAAGACGCTGCTGTGTGTTTGTGGATTTAGAGAAAGTGTACGACAGGGTGGAGAGAGGAGTTGTGGTATTGTATGAGGAAGTCTGGTGTGTCAGAGAAGTATGTGAGGGTGGTGCAGAACATGTATGAGGACAGTGTGACAGCTGAAGTGTGCAGTAGGACAGACAGACTGGTTCAAGGTAGAGGTTGGACTGCATCAAGGATCGGCTCTGAGCCCTTTCCTGTTTGCAGTCGTGATGGACAGGTTGAAGGACGAGGTCAGACAGGAGTCTCCGTTGTCTATGATGTTTGCAGATGATATTGTGATTTGTGGTGAGAGTAGCGAGCAGGTGGAGGGGGTGTAGAGGACAGGGGGGGGGTTTGGAGAGGGATGATCCGCTGTGGCACCCCCTAATGGGAGAAGCCGAATCACCCACATACTTATACCCAGAATATAGTTCACACACACACACACACACACACACACACACACACACACACACACACACACATACATACACAGTGCAGGGATCCGGGAGTAGCGTGATTCCTCCCTGTTGCCACTCCCTCTTCCTCCACCTGTACTTATCACTGAATACACTCTTTATTCTTAATCATACAGTTTCTTTATCTTTGTATTTACATTTGTTTCTGAACAGAGAATTTGAGGCACTTTGTTTATCTTTGCCTGCTCACATGAATAATCTATAAAATAAAATACAATTAGAGACAAGTAAATGTATAAATGTGAAATGATAAATACAACTGGATCCTTTTGAAAATAAAATACTAATAACCTTTGACAAAAAAAAATTAAACCGCAAATAGGTGAAAACAATTGAATAACATTGTTCAATTAAAATGAAATAAATAATTTAACTCAAACTTTTTCAGGTACATTATTTAAAGCTGAAATATTTGAGATCAAATATACATGAAATAAGATTCCAGCTGAAATTATTTATATGTATAATAAATGATTCTGGCTGGTGACTGTAATAACATTAGGAAAAGCTTATAGATTGTTTAATTGGTGTGTGAACAGAACCTAATAACTATCTAGTGACATTAAGTAACTCAGTGATAGTTGTGCGTATGGAACTGACTTTCCACAGTCTGAAGGTCATGGTTTTGTGGTCGTCCACCTTGTAGCTCTTCCCGTAATAAACATCACAGCATGAACTCTCAATGACTAAACTCACTCAGGACACTGAACTGACATCAGGAGTCTTTTCTTCACCTCCTCCATTCGCTATAAAGTTATTGTGTGCAAGAGGTTTTTAAAATCTATTTCATTTCCCAGCATTTATAACATCCCTGGTGTCTTTCAGAAGTCATTAGTATTGTCCAAGAGAACAGCACGTAATCTGGAGAGAAAATGGAGGAAAACTAAATTGGAGGTATTTAGAATCGCGTATAAAGACAGTATGCTCAGCTACAGACAGGCGCTAAAAGCTGCTAGAGCTGAACACCTGAGCAAACTTATAGAAAATAACAAAAACAATCCCAGGTTCCTTTTCAGTACTGTAGCTAAACTAACTACAAATCAGGGCTCTGAAAATTGTGTTCCATCACAGTTTAGTAGTGAGGACTTTATGATTTTCTTCACTGAAAAAATAGATAACATTAGAAAAACAATTGTGGCAGTTCAACCTCTGACAGCATCTCCTGAGACAGTGTTACCTTCAACTCCACAACTCCACTGTTTTACATGTATAGGACAGGAAGAGCTGTATAATGTTATTGCCAAAGCTAAATCGACATCATGTCAGTTAGATCCCATTCCTACTAAATTACTGAAGGAAGTGTTATATACAACTGGTGAACCTCTTCTGAATATTATTAACTCCTCACTATCTTTAGGTCACGTCCCTAAATCCCTCAAGTTAGCAGTTATTAAGCCCCTCATTAAAAAACCTAATCTGGATCCAAACACGTTATCAAATTACAGACCAATTTCAAATCTCCCATTTATGTCTAAGATTTTAGAAAAGATTGTCGCTGCCCAGTTATGTTCCTACCTGCAGGAGAACAATATCTTTGAAGAATTTCAGTCAGGTTTTAGGCCCCATCATAGCACAGAAACTGCTCTAGTTAAAATAACTAATGACCTGTTTTTAGCTTCAGACCAAGGCTTCATCTCGCTGTTGGTTTTACTAGATCTTAGTGCTGCATTCGACACTATAGACCATGATCTCCTCCTAGATCGCTTACAAAATTACATCGGCATTCAAGGACAGGCATTAAGCTGGTTTAAATCCTACCTGTCCGATCGTTACCATTTCGTAGATTTAAATGGAGAGCTATCCAGGCTAATGCAAGTAAATTATGGCGTGCCGCAAGGTTCAGTTCTAGGACCCCTGCTCTTCACAATATACATGCTTCCGTTAGGAAATATTATTAGAAGGCATGGAATTAGCTTCCATTGTTATGCTGATGATACTCAGCTATATATTTCATCTAAACCAGGCGATACGCTCAATTAACCCGGATAACGGAGTGTGTTAAGGAAATAAGAGATTGGATGACCCATAACTTTCTACTTTTAAATTCTGATAAGACTGAGATTTTGCGCATCGGCCCAAAAACTAGTATACAGACGCTCCAGCATCTCAACCTGCATTTAGACGGATGTTCTGTAACCACTAGTTCAACGGTAAAAGACCTGGGTGTTATTTTAGACAGCGACTTGTCTTTCAAAAATCACATCAATCCAGTTACAAAAACAGCCTTCTTTCACCTTAGAAATATTTCTAAGCTAAGAAATATGTTGTCCATATCCGATGCAGAAAAGCTCGTCCATGCGTTCATGACCTCCAGAATAGACTACTGTAATGCGTTACTAGGTGGATGTCCTGCATCATTAATAAACAAGCTTCAGTTAGTCCAGAATGCAGCAGCCAGAGTTCTTACAAGGGCAAGAAAATATGATCACATAACCCCGATCTTATCGTCCCTACATTGGCTTCCTGTTAAGTTTCGAATAGACTACAAAATATTACTTCTCACTTATAAAGCACTAAATGGTTTGGCTCCCATGTATCTATCCAGTCTTTTAACACGTTACAATCCATCACGCTCCCTGAGATCTCAAAACTCCGGGCTTCTAGTAGTTCCTAGAATAGCAAAGTCCACTAAAGGTGGTAGAGCATTTTCACATTTAGCTCCTAAACTCTGGAATAGTCTTCCTGACGGTGTTCGGGGTTCAGACACACTCACCCAGTTTAAGTGTAGATTAAAAACATATCTTTTTAGCAAAGCCTACACATAACACACATCGCATCATAACCTTGTGCTCCAGAACATCTGATCACATGCACATTATCAACTTGTGCTGTTAATATCATGAACAGCAGCTACGCTAATTGCTCTCCACTGCTTCTCTTTCTCTCCCCATCCCGAGACACCCTGAGGTTTGGCCAGCTCCAGTCACCTCCCACCTCGTGATGATTACGGACCTTTGAAGAAGTACAGTTGTGTTCAAAATTATTCAACCCCCACTGAAATTGATTGTTTTGGTCGGTTTGACATTGATTATGATCATTCAGTCATCCTGTTTACAATTAAATCAAAGAGGCACGTGTAGGTCAGACAAATATAACATAACATTTATAATGAAATAACCACAAATGTCTTTTATGAGCTCACATCATTATCAGTTTTATTCAACCCCCAAGTGACATTCAATCTTAGTACTTAGTACAACATCCTTTTACAGTTATAACAGCTTTTAAACGTGAAGCATAGCTTGACACAAGTGTCTTGCAGCGATCTACGGGTATCTTCGCCCATTCATCATGGGCAAAAGCCTCCAGTTCAGTCACATTCTTAGGCTTGCGCACTGCAACTGCTTTCTTTAAGTCCCACCAGAGGTTCTCAATCGGATTTAAGTCTGGTGACTGCGATGGCCACTTCAAAATGTTCCAGCCTTTAATCTGCAACCATGCTCTAGTGGACTTGGAGGTATGCTTGCGATCATTGTCCTGTTGAAAGGTCCAACGTCTTCCAAGCCTTAGGTTTGTGACGGACTGCATCACATTGTCATCCAATATCTCCTGGTACTGAAGAGAATTCATGGTACCTTGCACACGCTGAAGCTTCCCAGTACCTGCAGAAGCAAAACAGCCCCAAAGCATGATTGACCCCCCGCCATGCTTCACAGTAGGCAAGGTGTTCTTTTCTTCATAGGCCTCTTCCAAACATAGCGTTGATCCATGGGCCCAAACAGTTCTAATTTTGTTTCATCAGTCCACAGAACACTATCCCAAAACTTCTGTGGTTTGTCCACATGACTTTTGGCATACTGCAGTCGACTCTTTTATTCTTTGGGGACAGCAAGGGGGTGCGCCTGGGAGTTCTGGCATGGAGGCCTTCATTACGCAGGGTGCGCCATATTGTCTGAGCAGAAACTTCAGTACCCACATCTGACAAATCTTTTCTCAGTTCCTCAGCAGTCACACGGGGACTTTTTTCCACTCTACGCTTCAGGTAGCGCACAGCAGTCGAAGTCAGCATCTTCTTTCTGCCACGACCAGGTAGCGTTTCAACAGTGCCCTTTGCCTTGAATTTGCGAATGATGCTTCCTATGGTGTCTCTTGGTATGTTTAACATCTTTGCAATCTTCTTATAGCCATTGCCCTTCCTGTGAAGAGCAATCACCTGTTCTCTTGTCTTCCTGGACCATTCTCTTGACCTCACCATGTTTGTAACCACACCAGTAAATGTCTAGAAGGAGCTGAGTATCACAGTCATTTTAAAGCTGCCTAATTGGTGCTTATTAGGCTTTATTGCTGCTCCCTGATATCCACAGGTGTTTTCAATACCTGATTGAAAACACTTCATTGAACCTCTGTTCTTCAGAGTGGTAGTCTTTAAGGGGTTGAATAATTATGTCAATGAAGAATTCACAAAAGAAACATTTACTACTGTATTACAAAACTAATTGATGTCATTTTAGTTGCATATGGTTCTTTAAGAAGTCCTTGTAGGATTTCATTCTGAATACAATTACAAATGTACACTAAATTCCCTAAAACCATTTACAGCATTGGGGGTTGAATAATTTTGAACACAACTGTAGATGCCGAACTCGCAAACATCCCGAACCATCTAGAGACGGACCAGTGCCATTTGGATCCCGCTACATGTGTGGAGTTTTGACATTGGACCTCCTGGAGTGTTAAAGGCTCTGGCATGGAGAAGCTGATGCTGGATCTGTGATGATCACAAATGTTGAGCTCATAAAACTCGGAGCTACTAACCATAAAGACTGTTTAAGACTGCAGAAAGAACATCACTTATAATCTTATACTCCAGTACTCATGTTAGTTCTCACTCTCCAGTGTTCTGTATTGTTGAAAGATTTATGATCAAACTCTTGATGTCACCCAAATGAGGATGGGTTCCCCTTTTGAGTCTGGTTTCTCTCAAGGTTTCTTCCTCATAACATCTAAGGGAGTTTTTCCTTGCCACAGTCGCCACGGCTGCTCATCAGGGACAAATTCACACCATTCACCATCACTGTTGATTTGTGTAAAGCTGCTTTGAGACAACGTCTGTTGTGAAAAGCGCTATACAAATAAACTTGACTTGGCTTGACTTGACTTGTCCTTTTGTCCCTTTTGTTCATTTTTTGCCCCTGAATTTGATCTGTTTTATACATTGATTGATTGAGTTCTGTTTTGGACTTGACTTTATTTTATGGAGAATAAATTTGGTTTATTTGGTTGATTTGTTGTGAAAAGGTGTTTGATGGCGTCTCAGTCACATTTCTGCTTCACCTTTTCTCCTGAATAAATGGTTTGTACAGTATTAATAGTAATGGTGTTCCAACAACCTCAGGGTCATCACTGATATTCCACCAGTAAATTAAAGAAGAGGAAATGATCATATCTTTAATATTTACACACTGTGTCTGAAGCACCAGAGAGATTTTACACGTCGATGTACATCTTGTATAAAGGGAACAGAAAGACCTGATATGACTAGAATGACACACAAAGCATATCCAGTAGGGAACTGGTGTTGGGAGAAGCTTTATATTCTATGTGTGGTGAGTGGAAGATGGAGTTCAGGTGTTTATGATCAGCTGGTGAACAGAATGACAGTCCCTGTGTTTGTGTGTATTGCTGTCTGTGGTGGTCATGTGTGTAGGCCATGCTGTGTTTTGGTTATTGTAGTTGGATGCTGTTCCAGCGTCGATATAACACACTTGTTAGATGACAAAATGGAGATTATAGTTCTTATACAAACAGAACATTGATATTTATACTATCAGAATCATTTTTCATTGTGCTGCCTGTGCATTTTCATATAATCACCACACAGAAACCAAAATAAAAATAAAATGAAGATAATCCTCTGATACAGTTTTAAACATCAGCCCAGTCTAAGTATAAATCACTACACACACATTAAAACAGTCCACTCAAAAATTGATAAAGAACCCTTCAACAGGACCAAACCTATCAGCACTCAGCGCCGACCCACAGCCCAGCTGTCTGCACACCACCTGAGCGTTACTGATGTTCCACTGATCATCACAAACGGAGCCCCATGTAGCGTTATGATACACCTCCAACCTCCCAGAGCAGCTTCCCTTTCCTCCACTCAGCCTGAGAGACCAGTGTTCTACATCACACACATCACACATGAGGAAACACACCAACGCTGAATAACATCTCCAGTCACACACCTCACTACAACACCATGAAGATAAAACCTTATATTTACTGAAGATCCTGAAATGAATCCTTTGATGTGTAATAAATAAATTAATGAACTGTCTGATGATTGATAGAATTTGAAGCAGGAAGATCAGCTTAAAGTTCTCTTTAATCATTTTATCACTGTTTGATTTGGATGAAATGTGAAGAAGTTCAGATGATCTCAGGATGGTTATATGAGGAAGCACATTAAAGTCCTCAGAAAATTATTTAACACATTAGAAAATATCTTCTGTCTTTACCAAATACAAATGAAGAACAAACAGCTTTTCTTTATAGATCTTTACTTGATCAATGTTTCTAAGAGGAAAATGAGGAGCAATGTTCTTGTGTACCTTGTGGACCACCTGTGCAGGTAATATGTGCCACCTCATCACTATTATCACATCTGTTCTGTCCCCAGGGTGAAGATGGACACTGCCACAGATTAGAGTCGTGTTTCCTACACTTCAGATAATCCAGCCAGTTAGGAGCAGATTTTACTCGAGCTTCAGTGTTTATCAGACTTCCATCTGTTCCACAGTTCAGCTCTCGACACACCATGTTTACTGTTTCATCATTGATCTGATTGTGACACACATTACCCCAGGTTCCATTGTAGAACACTTCCAGATTCCCTTCACAGCCCCCCGTGACTCAGATCTCTTTAAACTCTAGTGGGAGAAGGATGACTTTATCAGAGTATAAATTTCATGTATAAACATTCTTTCTGTTGATTTTAAAGTCTCATTCAATTGACATCATTTTACAATTGCGTAATCACAAGTTTAATGAACATCTGGTGCTTTACTTTATAAACATTCGATTTCATTAACCATTAACCATCGTTCTGTTTCTCCCTTTGTACCATTCAGAGCTGCTGGGAATCTGATGGGTACTTTCTTCTGGACATACATTCTTGTGGAACAGCACAATGTCACCTCATTACCAGGTTCAGAAAAAAACTAAGAAATTGGAATCGTCCTCTTTTTAAAGATTACAGCTGAATATACTTTTGAAGTGCAGCACAGCACTTTGCAGTCTTACTGTAGGCTTTATAACCTGTATAGTCTTTTAAAAACAACAATGTGTCTTCTATGTGGAATCTCAACCATGTGCTTGAATCCTTTAAGACCTCCCAGGCTGCCATTTGCTGCTGATCAGTTCATCTTAAATGCACTGGTGGTCAAATGACTGTAAAGTAACCATGACCATGGCCATGACCATTTCCCTGCCCACTGAAATGAGTGGGTCATCTCCAAACACAGAAAATCATGAAGTGTGTTCGGTCTACATGGCAGTTTGGCTTTGGTTTGGTTGCTGAGCTCATAAAACTAGGAGCTACTAACCATATAGACTGTATAAGACTGCAGAAAGAACATCACTTATAATCTTATACTCCAGTGCTCATGTTAGCTCTCACTCTCCAGTGTTCTGTATTGTTGAAAGATTTATGATCAAACTCTTGATGTCACCCAAAATGAGGATGGGTTTCCCTTTTGAGTCTGGTTCCTCTCAAGGTTTCTTCCTCATAACATCTAAGGGAGTTTTTCCTTGCCACAGTCGCCACAGCTGCTCATCAGGGATAAACACACACCATTCACCTTCACTGTTGATTTGTGTAAAGCTGCTTTGAGACAATGTCTGTTGTGAAAAGCGCTATACAAATAAACTTGACTTGACTTGACTTGACTTGGTTATCAAAATGGCTCTCACACTGGAGGTTCTCTTGGGGCTTTTTATTTTGTATGTCATTGAAATGAATCCCTGTGATGGTTATCTTGCGTTCATAGAATCACAGAAATATGCTCACCCAATATTTATTTATAAAACTGTTCAAGGGTCCCCAGTAAGAACACATGTAGACTGATAGATAATTCTTTAGAACAGTCATCACACTGTACCTGAGCACATGACTCCTACGTCCTCCTGGTGTCCACATTCACCCTCTTCACACAGGGATGTTTTATTCCCCTCACACTCCACCTCATTCAGCCATGGACCCAGTTCCAGGACCAAACCCGGCTGGTGTGTGGGTACTGAAGGCCCGTCCACACTGCAGCTGTCTGCACACCACATCTGCATCCTCAATACCCCAAGAGTCATCACACACTGTTCCCCATGAACCACTGTGGAAAACCTCCAGCCTTCCTGCACAGTCACCCATGCACATACAGTATGTGTATATATATATATTGCACAAGCATGATGTTTCCCTTAACACAGATTTATGTTATTTTTGTTTTAATATATTTGTCATAAATCACACACACTCACACAGACACGCATTTAATAACCACCATGGTTTATGAAGACCCACCACTCTGATCATTTGTATAGAAACATACAGTTCCCCTTCAGGAACTCGAGCTGCGTCGAAACGCTATGGGAACGCCCCTGCGTGACCACGCTCTGAACCACGTGTGAAATCTAGCCAATAGGCAAGCCGTGACGTCATAGACAGGCGATGTCGCGTAAACCAGGAAGCTACAGGATGGCTGTGCGGAGGTAGCGACATTAGCTTCTGCTCGTTCAGGTAAGCGCTTTGAGTGTGTTATCTCTGCAGTCATGAGCTTATATGCAGGCAAAATTCCGTCTGCATGTCTCCTGCTTGCCCCGATTCATTTCGGCGGGGGTGACACGCAGCCGATGTGTTGTTTGCTTAGCTTTGGAGCGTGCTTAGTCGGCTCTCGAGGGTATCGGTTGTTAGCATTTTAGCCGTGCGGCTATGCACTCCCGGCTGCGAGGCGAGCTCCTGTTCCCCGGGGATTGCGCTCGTTTGGCGGTTCCTTCTCCGGTGCGTGTGACGCGGTGCTCCGTATTCTTCCTCCGAGGTGGGTGAATTTTCGGGGAGCGCTCTCCGAGGTGAGTGCTCTCCCTCGCGGCTTGGGCTCTCGATGGTATCGGCTGTTAGCATTTAGCCATGTGGCTTTGCGCTCCTGGCTGCTAGCCGAGCTCCCGTCCCCCGGGGATTGCGCTCGTTTGGAAACGGTTCTTCTCCCGGTGCATGTGACGCGGTGCTCCATATTATTCCTCCGAGGTGGGAGAATTTCAGAGCGCGCTCTCCGAGGTGAGCGCTCTCCCTCGAGGCTTTGGCTCTCAATGGTATCGGCTGTTAGCGTTTTAGCCGTGTGGCTATGCGCTCCCGGCTTCTAGCCGAGCTCCCGTTCCCCGGGGAGAGTGCTCGTTTGGTATCGGTTCTTTTCCCGGTGTGTGTGACGCGGTGCTCCGTATTTCTTCCTCCGTGGTGGATGAAATTTCGGGAAATTAGGGGAAGCATGCCTGCGCACCGAGGTGTCTGGGTCCTGGGAGTCCCGTGAGCGCGCGTGCTTTTCCCATGTTCTTTTGCTGTGCGCAAATGTTATTGGAGCTGCGTGGCACGGCTACGGGACGTTGCTGCTTGTGGTAGAGACGCTAGCTAGCTATCTCTCCCCAAGTGTTGCATCTGTGACGGCTATTGGTTTGCCTACGAAGAGGCTCTGGTGGGTAGCGCTGCGCGGCAGGTCAGGCTACAGGTTGCTTCCACACGATGAGTGTGTTTCAGGCATACCAGGCTGGCCTGCTATGGGGGATGATGCGAGCTTCCTTCTGAGCGCCATGGTGTCCCCTCCTGGCCTGACCTGGTGACGCTGTGGGTAAGGGCGATTGCTGGCGGGTTCAGGAGACCGCGGTGGCGTTTCAGTGGTAGTTCCTCGCTGCTCCGATGGGGCTGCTCGGTGGCAGCCTCGCCCTGGTACGTCCAGGCATAGCGAGATAGCCCGGTGAGTGTTGCCACCCGATTCCCGTGGGGAGGTCCTAGGGGCCCCTGGCGACTCTCTAGGCCCAAAGGGGGGCTGGACGGCCTGAGGGTAAACGCGCTGTGGTGCATAGGCCTGATTGCTTACATCTTGGAGGGTGGTGCGCACCTCATGCTACGGTGCTCGTCCCTCCCTGGCACCACCGGGAGGCCGGTCTGTCGGCCCTGCCACAGGGTGTTCAGGACGCTGCCTCCCTCTAGCGGTTAACTCCCTTGTTTCCGCCCGACAGTTCGTTGCGGATGGGGGTCATCCGCCGCCTCTCAGGGGCTTCAACGGCCACAGTACGCTGCTCCTGCCGTTTGGGTTCAGGAGGACTGTCTGTTAGCCCTGCCATGGGTCGTGTTCATGGCGCAGCTTCTCCAGCGGTTTGCTCCCCGTATTCCGCCCGTATGTTCTCAGGAGGTGTGGTCGGCTGCAGGGCACCGCTCCAGCCGCTCTGAGTGGGTCAGGGGCCAGCCCCGAGGGGTTGGTTTTTTCCTGTGGAGACTTTCTGTCAGTCTGGAGGGCTGCCTGGAGTCTCTCGGGGGTCCTGCGGAGAAGGGCTGCACGATTCAGTTCGCGTCTTCTCCTCCCCAGCTTAACAGGGTGTGTCCCGCCCTGGTGGGACCCGTGCAGGCTCTGGTCCTGAGACAGGAGGTGCGTGCTCTCCTGAGGAATCGGGCCATCTAGGTGGTTTCCTCCTCCTTGTTCAGAGAGTCAGGCTGCTACAGCCCGTGCTTTGTTGTTCCGAAGAAGGACGGTGGGTTGCATCCCATTCTGGATCTCCGCTACTTAAACCACTCACTTTTGAGGCTCGGGTTTAGGTTTCTCGTTTAGAGAGGTCGTGTCTCAGGTCAAGTCCGAGGACTGATTTGTCATACGTCCTTCACAGCGCACGGGAGGCTCCTGAGGTTGCTTTCGGGGCGAAGCTTACCAAAATCTGTCCTTTTGTGCGGCCTAGCGCTCTCACCCCGTGCCTTCACAGAGTGCGTGAACGCAGCACTGACTCCGCTGCAGCTTCAGGGCATCCGCATTCTGTATTATATCAACGATTGGTTGATGTTGGCTCGTTAGAGCTCCTGGCAGTTCGGCATTGAGATGCTGTTTCCGCCTGCATGAAGGTACTGGGGTTCGGACTGAGACACCGGGTAGTGTGTACTTCCCAGCACGGAGGGCCACTTTCTTGCGTGGTGTGGGACTCGGCCGAGTTGCGGGCATGGTTGTCTCCCGCCTGGTTTGTAGTCATCCTCACTGCAGTCAGGAGGGTAGGGGCAGGCCACCTAGTCACTGTGAGGCAGTTCCAGAGGCTGCTAGGTCTCATGTCGGCAGCGTCCAGTGTATTTCCACTCGGCTTTCTCCGCATGTGGCCCCTCCAGTGGTGGCTCCGGGGCTGAAGGGTTCTCCCCCTGAGGGAGTCTGTATCGTCACATCAAGGTCTCACGGTGTGCCCTTTGAGCCTTGGTTGCATGGTAGAACCCTACGTTCTGTACCGAGGCCCCGTTTTGGGGACTCCTTGTCGTCGCGTAAAGCTAATGACGGACGCTTCCCTCACGGGGTGGGGAGCGGTCATGAGTGGCCACTCCGCCCAGGGTCCTCTTGTGGTCCCAGGACGAACTCCTCTCATTTAGAGCCGGTTACATCCCGGGACGGTTTGATGTCTGAGCAGACGCCCTGTCGAGACAGTGGCTGCCATGGGACGGTCTTGGCCAAGGCTACGCATGTACGCCTTTCCCCCGATTGCGCTGCTCTCGGGAGTTCTGGATTTGATTCGCCGGTAGGGAGTCTGTCTCCTCCGGGTAGCACCTCGTTGGCGGGCGGAACCCTGGTTCACCCCCGCCCGGTGTTGTGGAGACTGTGGCCCCCTGAGGGGGCAGGGTTCGTAGCGGCTGTTCTCTTTACCGAGGTAGTAGAGGCCCTTCTCCACTCCAGAGCTCCCTCCATGAGGAGGTCGTATTATCTCCACAGGACGAGTCCTTAGAGGTGGTCGGTGCAGTTGTTCGGCTGTGAGTCCTGGTCCCCGCTCCGATCGCGGTCATGGCTCGCCCCGCCGGATTTCCCCGAAGGAACGAGATGCTGCGTCTCCGTGCCACACTCCCTGCATCCCTGCGGCGCTTACCTTCTCTCTTTGCAGAAGCTAATGTCGCTACCACCGCACAGCCTATTGGCTAGATTTCACACGTGGTTCAGAGCGTGGTTACGCAGGGTCGTTCCCATAACGTTTCGACGCAGCGTCTCGTTCCTTCGGGGAACTAGGGTTACGTTCGTAACCCAGAGACGGTCACACACACATTCTCACTATTTTTATCTCTCTCTCTCTCTCTCACACACACACACACACACACACACACACACACACACACACACACACACACACACACACAAACACACCCACAAACACACACTCAAACACACACACACATTCTCATTAGTTTTCTCTCTCTCTCTCTCTCTCTCTCTCTCTCACTCACACACACACACACACACACACCACACACACACACACACACACACACAAACACACCTGCAGCTGCACAAAATCAAAAGCTTGAATAGATGTTTATCAGCACCACATGTTCTCTAACTGCACATTTCCTCACACACATTTAGCTAAAAATGTTCACTTGCTGATGAAGAGATAATCAGTGTAATTCACTTCACCACTCATCATGTTATAATGTCATCATTTTATACCTGATCGGTGTCATTCACACTGATTTTGTGTAAAATATAAAAATAAGACTTTAATCACTGAGTTTGTACTGAAGTGTGTATTTTGTATTGAGGGATTTGATCATTTGCAGGCAGTGAATTTCAGCTCCAAGTTGAAATGGAATACAATAAGTGGGATGTAGAACAGTCCACATATCACTCACCTCTTTGAGTGGAGCTCGTGATTCTTCTAGTGATGTATCTGTGGTTGATCTCCTCATAGACTGCCTCAGGCTGAGTCTTACTCCTCCTCTTAGAGACCACTGGGAGTGGAGATTAATAATAATAATAATAATAATAATACATTTGATATAAAATGTATTTGATGTTGAAGAGAAAAGAAAATGTGTGAATGTGCTGTACCTCTCCTGAGCACTCTGTTCTGGTAAAACAGTACCACCAGAAGCACTAAGGCCAGGAAGAGCAGCGTCCCCAACACAAAGAGAACCAGTGGAGGGGTGGATGGAGGTACAGGTGATGTTCCTGTTCTTCTGGCTGAAATGAAATTATAGAAGAGAATCTCCACAGGACAGTGTTTTCATAAAGATGTAGAAAAATGGTGGACAGGAAGATTGTAATTTTGTACCTGTTGTGGTGGAGATTGTTGTTGATTTGGTTGTAGAAGTGGTGGATGTGTGACACCCTAAAGTATGTACACATTATGGGTATTGTGATTTTGAAAGAACAAAGTTTGGTTTCTATACCCTGTTTTTCATTTTATATATATTGAATATGTTAAATGTAATTGAAAGCTGAAAAACCACAAAGTTTAAAATACTGTCTGTTACATATATTTAATATGTTAAATTTCATGCAGAGCTGAAAACTGCAATGTTTGAAATGTTGTCTATTGCTGAGAAAGATCTTATTTTGAAAATGAACTGAGGATTTGCGTGAAGGAGCAGTGTCGCACAGGTGCTCTCACAATTGCTGGGGATTGTGTGCGACACAAACACGTTTGCTCCTGTCTCCTCATTTATTCCTGTTTTTACAGGTATGACTGTCACAAACAAAACAAAATGCACACAAGTCATTTAATTCGTATGTGTGTGTGTGAATGTTACATATGTATTGTTTATAAATGCACGGTTATGAATGTTTTGGTTTCTGAAGATAGTGAATGTGTAAATCGTCCGCCATTTTGTGGACGCTCGCCACGTGCTTGTGAAATGCATTTAATCTGATTCATACAGGCTCCAGTTACCAGGTTATAATGTTTTTGAAATGTATATATGTGTTTGGTTAATCAGAGTTGGTGTGTGTGACCATATATTAATGCATATCTCCAGACATTTCAGTGCAAGGGAGTGTATTTCACTTTAATTTCTTGCCAGTATAGAAGGGAAAAACTAATGCTTATGTAACATGATGAAAGATCTGATTATAATATCAGTAACTAGGATGTAAAATGTGTATGATTTACATATATTTCTCAGGTTATTACGCCTAACAGTTCAGTCATGTGTGATGATTTTATGCTCATCTGATAACATGTGAATGGAATGAGTAGCGTTAAAGGGCTACTGTGAAAAATTCACATGTATGTGTTTTTTTGTGAAAAAAAAAAGAATGACATTTGTGCATTAACAAAGACAAAGAAATATACTTTAATGATAAAGTTTTATTGAATTACAATGTGAAAAAAAACATTTAATAAACAATTGCTGGGGATTGTGTGCGACACAAACACGTTTGCTTCTGTCTCCTCATTTATTCCTGTTTTTACAGGGACTTTTTAATCTGCTTACACAGCCTTTTGCACGGGGCCTGTCACAGATGCAGATACGTCTGTAACAGAAATCCATTTAAAATTGTATGTTTTTAACCCTGGGAGAAAAGTGTAATGAGTGGAGACAGAATGCTGAAAAGTTAGCACACCCCTCTGACCTGCACAGGTGACTCCAGCATGAGAGCAGTCAGTGTGTTTCTTCAGGGAATGATGACAGTCCCACAGGTGAATCTCATCCCCTCGACACTTCACTCTGTTCAGCCAGACAGTCCCTTCACCAGGACCAAACCTATCAGCACTCAGCGCCGACCCACAGCCCAGCTGTCTGCACACCACCTGAGCGTTACTGATGTTCCACTGATCATCACAAACGGAGCCCCATGTAGCGTTATGATACACCTCCAACCTCCCAGAGCAGCTTCCCTTTCCTCCACTCAGCCTGAGAGACCAGTGTTCTACATCACACACATCACACATGAGGAAACACACCAACGCTGAATAACATCTCCAGTCACACACCTCACTACAACACCATGATACATCAACATAAACTCAACATCATCTATTAAAACCTTCATGGTTTCTGATGTCTTCAGGACAGAGGAGTTTACACTTTAAGATTTTCTTATTCAATTATATCTTTATTCTATTGAGGGAAAAACACTACAGTACCTGCAGTTATAGTAAAACAATCAACTTCTAGGTAGAAACATTAAGTTTTTCCTTCACACCTGACTGATGTAACAGATTTAAGTGTCCTTACTTGAGCCATGAGTCCCTCGAGGACGTAGAGACGTTTCATTATCTGCAGATTTAAAATCAATGAGACAGAGTTTTTCAGTCATTTCTATTTTTATTACAGGAATATTTTTGTAAATTCTACAGTAAAGTATAAACTAGTAAAGAGAGAAGATCCTCCTACTTTTGCAGGTAATATGTGCCACCTCATCACTATTATCACATCTGTTCTGTCCCCAGGGTGAAGATGGACATTTCAACAGATTAGAGTCGTGTTTCCTACACTTCACATGGTCCAGCCAGTTAGGAGCAGATTCTACTCTCGCCCTGAATGTGTCCAAACGCTCGAGTGTTCCACAGTTCAGCTCTCGACACACCATATCTGCTGTTTCTAATTCCTGCTCCATCTGATTGTGACACACATTACCCCAGGTTCCATTGTAGAACACTTCCAGATTCCCCTCACAGCCCCCCGTGAGTCGGATCTCTTTAAACTCTGGTGGGAGAAGGATGATTTATACACTTCTACATATTGAATATATTTAACAGGTTTATGCTCAGTCATCACACTGTACCTGAGCACACGACTCCTACGTCCTCCTGGTGTCCACATTCACCCTCTTCACACAGCTGAAATCTGCAGTTCCACAGGGACGTCTCATTCCCCTCACACTCCACCTCATTCAGCCATATGGACCCAAGTCCAGGACCAAACCAGGCTGGTGTGTGGGTACTGAGGTCCCGTCCACACTGCAGCTGTCTGCACACCACATCTGCATCCTCAATACCCCAAGAGTCATCACACACTGTTCCCCATGAACCACTGTGGAAAACCTCCAGCCTTCCTGCACAGTCTCCTCCAGAACCTACCAGTCTGATGGGCCTGGGAGCTGTTTTAACACACACACACACACACACACACACACACACACACACACACACACACACACACACACACACACATTACCAAAGAATGTCAACTGTTTTATTTCACCATTTTAATAGTAGAAAAACTGAACCATTGTTTATCTCAGGTGATTCTCCTAAATGGAAAGATCTTGTAAAATCTACAGATAACTCAATGAGCTGACCTTCATTCAATGCATGCAATTGGGAGGTAACCATGTAACAGTCCTTTTCTTCATATTTTACCAATCTGACACACTTGTTGATTCCTTCTTTAGACCATGAGGGTATTTGTTTCTATCTACACAGGCCACGCAGGTACTTTAGCAGTCAATCATCATTCTCAGGACTGGACTACTTCTGACTGAACTCACTCCTGCATAATTAGTTTCTAAAGCCCCCAGATTCTCTCACCCCATATTACACTCCTCCATGGGCTTTCTGTAGCTGATGTTTGCCTACAAAGCCAAAATGAGACCAGCACCCATCTACCTCAGAGCTCTTATCTCAACCTGCACTGCACCATTATCCTTTTGATCCTCAAACATTGCTTGATTGGTCCCATAATCTCTCAGGGTACAGGCAAGCCATACTTCAAGACTCTTCTCTCTTCTGGCACAGAGGTGGTGTATCAAACCTTCACCTGCTTTCAACGTTTGAAGACTTTCAACATCTAGAATTTCTGAAGTCAGCACTGGTTTATAAACAAGCCTGCTTTTTATATTGTATTTTTGCTTGTTACTTTTGTTCCCATGGTGGAAAAGAAGGAGAATGAAGATATTTACATGAATGTACACCATATTTTGTGGAAACCCGCACCATCACATATAAGCTACAAAAGCTTTAAAAACTAAATACACGGATATGGAGTTCGCAATTTATATATTATTACATATAAATCTTTTGTTACAAATTGTTGCAGAATAGTCATAGAAATGTGTACAATTGTGATGATAAAATATATTTTAAATGCTGATTATAAATATACAGGGCAAGTGCTATGGTGTTTACCTGAGCAGGTGATGTACAGATGTTCTCCAGAGGTGCAGTTGACAGCTTGTGCACTGCTGCAGTTCCCCAGATGAGCTTCACTCCCAGAGCAGCTGAAAGCCGTTACACACATGTGTTTGTGTTCAGTGGTGGATGGAGATGAACGGTAGTTCAGCACAGAGCCACAGCCCAGCTGTCTGCAGAGCACAGATGCCTCAGACAGACTCCACGAGTCCAGGAGAACTTTCCTCCAGTCCTGCCTGAAATAAATCTCCACCTCCCCCTGACACTCGCTCCCTCCAGACAACCGCACTCGCCCCTCATGAAACGCCATGGATGATCCTGAAGCAGAAGAACAGCACTGAAATACTCTAATGAACACTGACTTTATTCACTAACGTGGTGTACGTGATGTTAATATCTCACCGTTACAGATCACTCCAGCATCTTGTTTATGAGAACATGCAGCTCCACTCCATGATGAGATGCCACATTGTGATAGGTGTGTCTCATTCCCCTGACAATCAAACACATCAGCCCAGATGTGGCCACTCCCCTCCACAAACCAGTCCACCTCCACCACAGCCACAGCACTCCCACAATCCAGCTGTGCACAGAGAACATCTGCAGCTCTCATATCCCAGCCTACAGCACAAACTGTGCCCCACTCACTGAGGTACTGGAGCTCCACTCGACCAGAACAGGAGTCTGATCCGTTCACCAGCCGAGCCTCTGTGTGACCTGAACAAACAGCCGAGAGCTCAGTGAAAGAGGAACATCAACAAAGACACCTTAAAGTTTGATTGACAGGAACGTGGTCTCGATTTAAACAGAAGTTCAATCATGATACTTTACCAGAACATATTAATCCCACATCATTGTGATGGGAGCAGTTTGAGTGTTTGAGTGAAGATGATGATGGACAGAAGTAAATCTCAGATTCATTTCCTCTACACTGAAGCTCCTCTGTCCACACCTGATCCTCCCCTCGACCAAAAGCAGCTGATCCCAGAACCTTCACAGGAATCCCACAGTCCAGCTCTCGACACACAACCTCTGCATCCTGCTTGTCAAAGTCACCATCACACACTGTGGAGGAGGAACCTCCATGAAGCACCTCCAATCTTCCAGAACATCGGTGAGGACCAGCAGTGAGTTTGGAATTCTGACCTGAGTTTTATTTCATTCTGTAAATTTTGAGTTTCCAACAAGAGAAAACATCAAGAAATCATTCCAGTGTAGTTACAAAATTATTCCAATAAAATCTCAATGTGTTCATTCATTTGTTCTCCTTTTTATTCTTTTTATTTTATCAATAATATTTTATTGTTTATTTTAATAAAGTGAATGTTTTGGAATTTAAATGAGTAAATTCATTCATAATAATCATTTTACTGATTGTAAAGTTTTTTTCTAAATACAGCAGTTTACCTGAGCAGGTGACTCCAGCATCTTCATGATGACCACAGTTATGTTTCCCCCACCCCTGTGATCTACAGTCCTTCAGTGTCGACTCTGATCCATTACAGCCCACATCATCCATCCAGATTGGTCCTGATCCTGGTCCAAAGTGAGCTTCATGATGCACATCTACAGCTTCTCCACAGTGCAGTTCTCCACACACCACTGCAGCATCGCTCATATCCCATCCATCACCACACACTGTTCCCCACTGTCCTTCATGAAGAACCTCCACTCTCCCAGCACAGCGACTTCCACCATCCACCAACCTCACACTGTCTGAGAGAGAGAGAATTTATTACACACACACACACACACACACCACCACACACACACACACACACACACACACACACACACACACACACCACACACACACACTCCAACATCAGGTTTGCCTCTGTGTATCTTGGAGTAGAATTAGAGGTTGGGTTTGAGGATGAAGTCAGAAGATCTAATGGTGACTTGTGATAGCTACAGACATAAACCTCGTCCTCCACCTCTACTGCACAGAAATGTTCAGAATGTGACTGGAAGAACCTAGTCTCCTCTCTCTCTCTCTCTCTCTCTCCTCTCCACACACACACACACACACACACACACACACACACACACACACACACACTCTCTCTCTCTCTCTCTCACACACACATACACACACACTCACACACACACAGCACACACACACAACACACACACACACACACACAACACACACACACACACACACACACACACCACACAATTAATAATAAAGCATATAATAAAACAATAAAGTACTACACTACTACTAATAATAAAAGCTCTCTCTCTCTTCTCTCTCTCACACACACACATATATACACACACACACACACACACACACACACCACACACACACACACACACACCACACTCATACACACACACACACCACCACACACACACACACACACACACACACACACCACACACACACACACACAAAAATGCTGTGTAAACTCTAAAGATGAATCTGAGCTGATTGTATAAGTGAGTGGTGAGAAAAGCCTGAGGATGATGTGTGTAGCTCATGTACAGCTTTTCAATTCCATACAAATCAAACACTTTGACTGTTTCTAAAGTTGCCATCAGTCCAGGAACATTTCTCCCATTTGCTGATGAAAAATGGTGTGTAGTGTTCAAGTGAGAAGTGTGTGATGTTTTAGTGTGAAGAATCAGTGTGTACTTACCAGCTGCTGTGAGTGTGAGTGTGGATGAGAGAAGAAGAAAAGTCAGACACATTTCCATCTCCCTCCTCGTTCTACACCATGTGTTCATCTCCACTCGCCCAGAGAGACTGAGAGAAGTGTGTCCCCTCACTCAGCCCCCTACAGAGAGAGAGAGAGAGAGAGAGAGACACCAATCACACTCACTGTTACCTTATTAGAAAGACGAGAGGAAATCATCACACAGCCTCAATAACAAATCAGACGAGGCGTCTTTCACTTTCTCCATATATATCAAAAGAGCGTCAGCGCTGATCAACAGAGCTCCACCTCCCGTCTCTGAGGCGTGAGAGTGATGAACAGAGCTCCACCTCCCGTCTCTGAGGCGTGGGAGTGATGAACAGATCTCCACCTCCCGTCTCTGAGGAGTGAGAGTGATGAACAGATCTCCACCTCCCGTCTCTGAGGCGTGAGAGTGATGAACAGATCTCCACCTCCCGTCTCTGAGGCGTGAGAGTGATGAAAGTTGATCACATCACACACTGATTTCAGAGAGAAGAAACACTCGGCTGTCGTACAGTATTAATGCCAGACAGCTGCACAGAGTAAATACACACACACTGATAAACCACTGCAGAACACAGACACTATACACACACACACACACACACACACACACACACACACACACCCCTAATAATTATCATTAACATATTATTATATTATTGTAACATAATTTTTACTGTTTCAAGTCTTTTTTTTTTCAGAAGTTTGAATTTTATTATCTAATAAATGTAAGAAATATTTGAAAATGTTGACTAAATTTAAGAATTATTTTCGTGTCACTTCAAATAAGATATAATTTTTTGAATACACACACATTTATTCTGGATTTCAGGATTATCAACATTAATAATTCAAACAAATTAAAGATTAGTTCATGATTTATATATTTATTAATAACATTAAAGTTTTTGTATCCACAAGGGGGCAGTAAAGCTTCCAAACTGATATTTCTGTTCAGTAAAATGTGTTTTTCTCTTCACTGACCTTCTGAGGGCGCTGTTACACCACTTCTGGATTATTATTATTATTATTATTAATATTATTATTATTATTATTATTATTATTATTATTATTATTATTATTATTATTTATGAAGCTGATCATATTGCAAACTTACAAATATGAGTAATTATAGAAGAGATAAAAAATAAACCCTATAATCTGTAATGTTATAAGTAATAATAAAAACACCTCCTGAATAGTTTTTATGTTGCATGTTACGATCATTTCACTATGAAGTCCTCATTATGTGTTTAACTCTGAATATGAGACATTCCATCTAACCAGCTAAATGTGTTCATGTGTTAATTTGTGTTCAAATAGTATAAAATGTTTATTGTCACTGTAAAATCCAGTGAGTCACAGTAAAACAATATACAAATAAATAAATGTTAATTTAAAAAGAAAAAGGAATAAAAACAGAGATCAGTCGTGCAGCATCATCTTGTGTTATATGAATTAATGTGTTGTGTTTGTGTCAGGATTTTTTTTGTTCCCCTGTAGAGGTCGCTATATGACTATTTTGGTTTTATTTATTCTTTTTCTTTCTCATTTCTTTTTCTCCACTTATTCCCCATTAGTCAGCATGTATTTAAGCCCTTTCCAGAATGGTCTCTTGGGTGCTGGTCTGGACTAACTGGCATCTTGAGATCCCCCAAACCTCTCTAAGACCACCTGTGGACAGTGGTCTATAGTGCAATGACTAATGAGAGCTAACGGGAGCAGGAACAGAAAAATGAGATCAGCAGTCTGCTGCTGTCAGCTTCACTGGTGTATTAAGTGCAAAAAGGTTTAAATCGAAAAGTTTACTATACCTTTACTCTCTATATCTTTATTGTGCACCAGCTGTTTAACACTCAGAGAGAGGAGTTATATCATTAATGGCCAAAGGCAGAAATGATCTCCTGTGGTGCTCTGTGGTGCATCATCAGTGTATGAGTCGGTCACTGAACATTCTCCTCAGACTGACCAGTGTTTTATGTAGTGGGTGGGAGGAGTTGTTCATGACAGCACCTTCTTTTCAGACACTATAAAAATGGTTTAAATCCTACCTGTCTGATCCTTACTATTTTGTAGATTTAAATGGCAAACTATCCAGGTTAATGCAAGTTAATGCAATCCATGTGTTCATGACCTCCAGACTGGACTACTGTAATGCATTACTAGGTGGATGTCCTGCATCAATAAGAAACAAGCTACAGTTTGTCCAGAATGCAGCAGCCAGAGTTCTCACAAAGTCAAGAAAATATCTGATGCAGAGAAGCTCGTCCATGCGTTAATGACCTCCAGAATAGACTACTGTAATGCATTACTAGATGGATGTCCTGCATCATTAATAAACAAGCTTCAGTTAGTTCAGAATGCAGCAGCAAGAGTTCTTACAAGGTCAAGAAAATATGATCATATAACCCCAATCTTATCATCCCTACACTGGCTACCTGTTAAATTTTGACTACAAACTACTGTTGCTTACTTATAAAGCAGCAAAAGGTTTGGCCCCCATGTATCTATCCACTCTTTTAACGCGCTACAATCCATCACGCTCCCTGAGATCTCAAAACTCTGGACTTCTAGTAGTTCCTAGAATAGCAAAGTTTGGAACAGTCTTCCTGACAGTGTACGTGGTTCAGACACACTCTCCCAGTTTAAGTGCAGATTAAAAACATATCTTTTTAGCAAAGCCTACACATAACATACGTCTCACATCATAACCTTGTGCTCCAGAACATCTGATCACATGCACATTATCAACTTGTGCTGTTAATATCATGAACAGCAGCTACGCTAATTTCTCTCCACTGCTTCTCTTTCTCTCCCCATCCTGAGGCATCCTGAGGTTCCTCCAGCTCCAGTCACCTCCCACCTCGTGAAGATTATAGACCTTTGAAGAAGTAGATGCCAAACTTGCAAACATCCCGTAACATCACCAATTGGATCCCACTACATGTGTGGTTTTGACATTGGATCTCCTGGAGTGTTTAAAGGCTCTGGCATGGAGAAGCTGATGTTGGATCTGTGATGATAACAAATGTTGAGCTCAGTAGCTCCTAGTTTTATAACCATAAAGACTGTATAAGGTTGTAGAAAGAACATTACTTATAATCTTATACTCCAGTACTCATGTTAGTTCCAGTGTTCTGTATTGTTGAAAGATTTATGATCAAAGGATCACAGCGATCAAAGGTTTCTTCCTCATAACATCTAAGGGAGTTTTTCCTTGCCACAGTTGCAACGGCTGCTCATCAGGGATAAATACACACCATTCACCCTGACTGTTGATTTCTGTAAAGCTGCTTTGAGACAATGTCTGTTGTGAAAAGTGCTATAGAAATAAACTTGACTTCTCGAATGCTTCCTGCGCCTCTGGGGTCCAGAAGAGGGCCTTGGCTTTCCCTCGGAGGAGGGATGTGAGTGAAGCGGTAACCTGGCTGAAACCCCCAGTAAATCCTCGGTAGAAGTTGGCAAATCCCAGAAACCTTTGGAGCTCCTTTATCGAGGTGAAAACCAGCCAGTTCCGTACTGCCGACACCTTCCTCTCATCCATCCTGATACCTGCTGCACTGATAGCCTAGGAACTGTACCTCCAAGCAGTGGAACTCGCACTTAGGGAGGTTGAGGTACAGCCGGTGTTCCCGCAGCAGGTTGAGGACCCGGATCATGTGGTCATGATGTTCATGCAGAGTCTGTGAAAAGGTCAGGATGTTGTCTATGTATACGATCACAAACTCGTGGAGGAAGGGACGGAAAACCTCGTTCATGAAGTTCTGAAATGCTGCCGAAGCGATGGAAAAGCCATACGGCATGACCCGGTACTCATAGTGGCCAGAGAGGGTAATGAATGCCATCTTCCACTCGCCCCCCTGGCCTATGCACACTAGATTGTACACACTCCTGAGATCCAACTTGGTGAAGATGCGGGCCTCTCGTAAGTCCTCCAGGGCAAACCAGGACCAGTGGGAGAGGATACAGAAGCGGGGAGATCTGTGCATTCAGGCCTCTGTAATTGATTCATGGCCGCAATCCACCATCCTTCTTCTCCACAAGAAGAAAACTGGAGGCAGCCAGAGAAGACGACGGGATGATGAAGCCCTGTTGGAGGGACTGTTGGATATAACCCTCCTGTTGGATATAACCTTCGGTGTTCCGGGGCTGACAGGGGATAGATCCAACCTTTAGGTAGCTTGGCCCCTGGCATCAGGTCGATGGCACAGTCCCACTGCCGGTGTGGGGGTAACTGGGTAGCAGCCTCCTTGCTGAGGATGTCAGTGAAGTCCTGATATTCCTGTGGGATCTTCACCCGAACAGGCTGGGGTGCACCCTCCACCTGAGTGGCGGGCAGTTTCATGGGGGTCTGGAGTGGTGTTGGAAGTGGTTGCAAACAGCTCTGCCAGCAGCCGGAACTCCGCTCCATGATGTCGCACTGGTCCCAGGAACATTTGGGGGAGTGCTTGGCGAGCCAGGGACGACCCAGGATCACGTCCACTGTGAAATCTTTCAGAGAAGCTGTATCCCCTCACAGTGTAGCACCCCGACCTGGAGGATGATTGGTGAAGTGCAGTACTTGATCCTGCCCTTTCCTAATAGCCGTCCCTGGATGGTCTGAAAAGCCAGCTCCTGAGTTCCCCTCTCCCAGCGTAGCAGGAGTCGGTCTAAGCATGCCTGGGAGATGAAGTTCCCCACGGAGCCAAAGTCGACTAGGGCGGCGGCCGAAAGAGAGAGAGCAGGGGTTAATAGGGAGACGGTGAGCGTAGACAGGTGTGAGATGTCGGAGGAGAATCTTATGTTACTTACCGTCTGGCGAGGAGGTCGAGCAGGACACTGGGCCACGTGATGTCCCCTCTCTCCACAGTAGGCCATGCTCTGGCCACCCACCGGCGTTTCCTTTCCTGCTGAGACAATCGCTGTGATCCAAGGTGCATCGGTTCAGGAGCTGATGACACCGCCAAGGCTTGGGCTGGTTCGGCCTCTGGGGTCCTGCAGGCCATAAGGTGCTGGGAGACACGAATGGATCTCTGGATGACTCTTCCAGCCCCAGAGTGTCATCATAGGTGGCCATTGCTAACTGGAGTTTCTCATTCAGCCCCATACAATATGTTCCCAGCAGCGCTGTCTCATTCCAAACACTGGTGGCCGCCAGAGTGCGGAAATGGAGGCTGTAATCCGTGACGCTTTCTGCCCCCTGGCGGAGGTTGAGGAGCTGGTTGGAGGTTGAGGAGCTGGTCGGGTTAAGGTGTCCACGAGGGCGGTGCTAAATACCTCTCTGAAGTGCCTCATGAAAGCGGCGTATGACGTCAAGGCCGTGCTCGCCGAGCTCCAGAGCGCTCTCGCCCATACTAGCGCTCTTCCGGTGAGCAAGGAAATCAATAATGTGACCTTTGCTCGCTCGGTGGGAAATCGGGGAGGTTGCATCTCTATATGGTTCTTTACATCTGTTTTCTGTTTTCCCTCGGATTGTAACGGTCCGTTCTTCTGTCAGGGGGAAGAACGTGCCGGAAACCAAAGTGCAACAAATGAAGGTTTTAATGAAAAGCAAAAAAGCAAAGGGCAGAAAACCAAACAGAAACTCCAGGTTTGACTAAACCTGGTGAATGCAAAGAACAGAGAGTTCGTAGAACGTATAAAATCCAGCAAACAACAGTAATCCAACACAGAACAGAATATCTGTAGTTTGGGTAGTCCGACGTGGTTCTTCAGCCTAAACTGTAGAACGGACAATAAGTGAGTGGGGGGAACAGGGGTTTTATAGGGTGGTGGTTGATAAGTGCCAGGTGCAGGTGGTTAGTAGGATGGAGAGCTACTTGAAGTGATAGGTGGGTTTGGTGAAGGTGTGGCTGGTGGATCCTTGACACTTACTTACAAAACACTAAATGGTTTATCTCCCATGTATCTCTCCAGTCTTCTAACACGCTACAATCTGTCACGCTCCCTGAGATCTCCGGAGAACTCCGGACTTCTAGTAGTTCCTAGAATAGCAAAGTCCACTAAAGGTGGTAGAACGTTCTCACATTTAGCTCCTAAACTTTGGAATAGTCTTCCTGACAGTGTTCGGGGCTCAGACACACTCTCCCAGTTTAAGTGCAGATTGAAGACGTATCTTTTTAGCGAGTTCTACACATAACACACATCACATCATAACCTTGTGCTCCAGAACATCTGATCACATCACGTTATCAACTTGTGCTGTTAATATCATGAACAGCAGCTATGCTAATTCCTCTCCACTGCTTCTTTTTCTCTCACCATCCCGAAGCATCCTGAGGTTGTGCCAGCTCCAATCATGCCCCACCTCATGAAGATTATGGAGCTTTAAAGAAGTAGATGCCCACAAACATCCTGTACCATCTAGAGAGGTGCCAGTGACATTTGGATTTAACTTCATGTAGAGTTTACACATTGGACCTCGTTGAGTGTTTAAAGGTTCTGGCATGGAAAAGCTATTGTTGGATCTGTGATGATCTCAAATATTGAGCTATTTCTGTATCATTTTAAAGATTTATAATCACACTATTGTTATCACTGTCAGGAATCTATCTGCCACACCCCCTTTCGGTGGCTGTCATAACTCCGCTCTCTCTGGAGCTCCCGGCTTAATCACACACACCTGGGACTCATTCATTACTCATCCCCTGCTCCTACATAAACCCCTCGTTCACACGCACTCCTTGTCCGTTTTCGTTTGTTGGTGTTTGTGTATGTGTTGTTGGTCTGCGTATCCCTATACGTTCCTTTCCTCTCGGACTCCACACTTTCTCCACGGCTGCGCTTTCTCCCCAAAGCACACCCTGGATTCCCCTATCTTCCTGTGCGTTCGTTCCTGGAATATGTGGACCCCTCTAGGGCGTACCACGGATATCTCTCTTGAACTTATACTGGACTGCCGTGTATGTATTAGTGTGTTTCGCCTGATTCATTAAAACTTAAAGCGATTTCTACTCCGCTTTTGCCTCCATTCATTAACCCCCTGACAATCACCCAAATGAGGATGAGGTTCTGCTTTTGAGTCTGGTTTCTCTCAAGGTTTCTTCCACATAACATCTAAGGGAGTTTTTTCTTGCCACAGTCATTCCAGGCTTCTTCATCAGGGATAAACACACACCATTCAATTTCTTTCTTAAATTCTGTAAAGCTGCTTTAAAGCCCTTGTCCATCGTGAAAAACGCAATAGAAATAAACTTGACTTCACTACTGTCCGAGAGTCCAGCTCCTCCCCAACAACATCGCTGGACTTGTCAAGTCAAGTCAAGTCAAGTCAAGTTTATTTGTATAGCGCTTTTCACAACAGACATTGTCTCAAAGCAGCTTTACGGAAATAAACAGTGAAGGTGAATGGTGTGTGTTTATCCCTGATGAGCAAGCCATGGCGACTGTGGCAAGGAAAAACTCCCTTAGATGTAATGAGGAAGAAACCTTGAGAGGAACCAGACTCAAAAGGGGAACCCATCCTCATTTGGGTTACATCAAGAGTTTGATCATACTTGTGGAGCAGTCTGTTCAGTTTGATTGTGTCCACCATTCTCAGCCTGATTCCCCAACAAGCCACAGCATACAAGAGAGCACTAGCTACAAGTGTCTGATGAAACATCCTCAGCAATGTCCAGGAGATATTGAAGGATGTCAACCTCCTTAAAAAGTAGCATTGGCTCTGGCTCTTCATATAGAGCACTGTTTTTTAGTCCAGTCCAGTTTATTGACAATGTAACCCAGCCATTAGGGTTGCACAAGCCAGGTCACTCTTAGTGCTGGTCCCAAGCCTGTATAAATGTGGAGGGTTTTGTTAGGAAGGGCATCCAGCATAAAAACATGTGCCAAATCAAACATGTGGATAGTACGCTATGGCGACCCCTAATGGGAGAAGCCGAAAGAAAGAAAGAAAGAAAGAAAGAAAGAAAGAAAGAAAGAAAGAAAGAAAGAAAGAAAGAAAGAAAGAAAGAAATCGCATGTAAGACATTTTGGAGGCA
The DNA here is from genome assembly GCA_039877035.1 of Silurus lanzhouensis. NCBI lineage: Eukaryota > Metazoa > Chordata > Actinopteri > Siluriformes > Siluridae > Silurus > Silurus lanzhouensis. Next base: position 46,160 of record JBCEWE010000379.1, read on the forward strand.
AGGTGAGGGAAGAAAGATTGGACATGTGCAGATGAGGAACATGGGGAGAATGTTGGAGAATGCTGAGGATGGAGCCACCAGGAAGGAGGAAAAGAGGAAGACTAAGGAGGAGGTTTATGGTTGTGGTGAGGAAGAACATGCAGGTAGTTGGTTTGAAAGAGGCAGATGTAGAGGACAGGGGGTTATGGAGACGGATGATCCGCTGTGGCGACCCCTACTGGGAGAACCCCAGGTACTTGTAGTCCTCCATTGATACCTCAAAAAGAAACAAAGTCAAAGGTGCCTTGGTCTCTTTCTCAAGTCTACAACCAGCTCCTTTGTCTTGGTCACATGTAGCTGCAGAAAATTGTCCTCACACCATGTGGAAAAAATTCTCCACTACTGTCCTGTACTTCCTCTCATTACCATCACTGATACATCCTAATAAAACGGAGTCATCTGAGAACTACACTGGTAGTGTACTCACAGGTTAATTCAGGTGTGAGTACATACATTTTAGCAGCTAGATTGTGGTGCCTTCAACTCCCAGTCTCGGCTGGTATGCAAACAGGAGTGGGCCTATATGTGGGCTGATCTGTAACTGTTTAAGAGTCTCTCTCTAGTGTGTAATCCTTGGAGCGGCTAGGATGAGGTGTCTTTGGCACAGGAGCAAGGCAATTCTTCTTCCACAACACAGATCTTTTAGAGAGACTCATTTTAAAAATCTGCTGAAGGACACCTCCCAGCTGGGTTATCCCTAGAGCACCCTGGGACTGACCTCATCAGTGCCTGCAGCATATCCTGCATAGAGTTCTTTCAGCTGTTCTGTCACCTGGGCAACTGTGAACTGCATCATCATAGTTAACAGAAAAGGTGGTGTGCTATACACTGTAAAAAGTTAACCTAAAAAAATTAGTAAATTTGCTGCAAAGCAATTTTGAGTTTACTCAACTTCCGTGGTTAAAGTTATGCCAAATCATACTAGAAAGTGGATTGAAACTGCTAGCTTAAGTTCGGTATCCCTTCCTCAGAAAGGTCATCTAACCTTCCTCAGTAGGTACATCTAACTAGTCATCATAAGTTTGTTTAAAGTTAAAAAGGTGAACTTTAAAAAACGAGTAGGGAGAACTACAGACCTGAAGTTCAGTAAACTCAAAAAAGCTTTGTAGCAAATTTACTAAATTTTTTAAGTTGGTTCAACTTCATTTTCTTCTTTTAATTTACAGCTTTAAATCTTTCATTCAAACTTCTTTCACAAATTCCTGTTTGGCATTCACATTAAAAATTAAACACAGATTTTGCAAACCATACTGTAAACACAATGAAAAAAGACAAAAAATGTTTTAGAAAAAATGTTTATTTTACAATTTTGCCAGTCGACACATCTGCAAAAATTGGATTCAGATAGTTTTTTCTTTAGTCATAAAAATATAATAAATAATTCTAAATAAAAAATATATATAAAATTGAAATAAAATAAAAGGCAAAAAAGGCAATCTTGTAATGCCTTTAAAGTGCTGGGGTAAAATAAATTGTTCTTAATATTCCAGAATAATCTTAAAATGCTCCAGAAATAAACAAGCAGAGTTTCAACACATTCGTTAGAGAAATGAAGTATTAACTGTTATAAACAAAACTTGAAAGTCATTAAACCTTACATTAAAACTCAAAACTGACTCTGGCATATGTTGCACTGTAATACAGCTACTAAACAAACAGGAACAAATCAGTACTTGCACTTTTGATTAGCCATCTGAACTGCAGCTACTTCAACTTTACCAATTTGTTTTGAATCACTGGACTCTTGAAGAGCACTGGGGGTCAAGGCCAATAAACACTTTCTGAATAGTTTCAAAAGTGTATTTTAGTTCTTCAGGATAGCTAATGATTTTGATAGCATCAATCAAGTCAAATAGAATAGCAACAGCTGTAGGGATGTCCTTGCACATTATCCAGCACAACTTGCTCCTCTAAAACTACAGACAGGCACCTTACATTTGGGTTTGAATGGATGGTGGCAACGTCATCTTCAACGACAGTTAAGACCCCCTTCTTCATCCCTTTTGTGTGAGTGTCTTCTGGGTCTGTGTGCTGCAGTAAAAATCAGCATAAACACAGAATCAAAACCCAAAAGTTCTGCTGGACCACAAAGAGATTTTTATATTGTTTAAGATAGGTCACTCAAAATCACACATGCCACAATTTTCCATTGTGTTTGCTTGGATATACACCATGCTGCCAAAAGTATTGGGACACCCCCTTCTAATGAACAGGTTTGACTACTTTAGTAATTTCCATAAGTACAAATCTTCATTTTATAGCAACAGTTTGGTCAGGACCCTTTTCTATTCTAAAATAGCCATGCTGCTGTGTATGAAAAGGTTTAAAAAAGAAATGACTGATTCAGTCAGTGTGGAAGAACTTGACTGGTGTGCAGAAAGCAAAGGCTTAATCCCAGATGAACATCTCTAGTGGGACTTATATGCAGACATAGAGCCAAAAACTAATCACCAAACACTAATGACTTCTACTTACACTATATAGACAAAAGTATTGGGACACACCCTTCATTAGAACAGAAAAGGGCACTTCCAAAACTGTGGCAACAAAAATAAAAACATAATTCATGTATTTGCAAATTGTAATTCCATCTCTGTTACAGTTTTGGAAGTGTATAAAATGACTACCCATATGTACAAGTCATTGGTGTTTGGTTTGAGTTTTGGCTCAATCTCTACATTTAAAGTGACACCAAAGGTGTTCAGATGGGATTAGGACTTGGCTTCATGCAGACCAGTCAAGTTCTTCCACACTGAATATATCAATCATTTCCTTTTGAAACTTGCCTTATACACAGAGGCATTTTCATGTTAGAATAGAAAAGGGGGTGTCCCAATACTTTTGGCAATATTGTGTAACACTTAATTTGTGGTGTCAGACTCATTACTGATAAGTAACCCAGCCATTAGGGAGGCACAAGCCAGTGCACTCTTAGTGCCGGTCCCAAGCCTGGGTAAATGGGGAGGGTTGCGTTAGGAAGGGCATCCAGCGTAAAACATGTGCCAAATCAAATATGCGGATCACAAATGAGAATTTCATACCGGATCGGTCGAGGCCCGGGTTAACAACGACCGCCACAGGTATCGTTAGCCGACAGGGTACTGGTGGAAATTGGGCTACTGTTGGCCGAAGGAGGAAAAGGAGAGGAGGAAGACGTCTACAGAGACGGCAGGGAAAGGAGCAGTGGAGGAGAGTGGAGGTTAGGGTTGGTACTTTAAATGTTGGTACTATGACGGGTAAAGGGAGAGAAGTAGCTGATATGATGGAGAGGAGAAAGGTAGATAGGGTGTGTGTTCAGGAGACCAAGTGGAAAGGGAGTAAGGCCAGGAACATTGGAGGTAGATTTAAACTGTTTTATCATGGTGTGGATGGAAAGAGAAATGGTGTAGGGGTGATTCTGAAGGAAGAGTACAGTAAGAGTGTAGTGGAGGTGAAGAGAGTTTCTGATAGGGTGATGATTGTGAAGGTGGAAGTTGAAGGGATGATGATAAATGTCATCAGTGCCTATGCTCCACAAGTTGGCTGTGAGATGGAGGAGAAGGAAAGATTCTGGAGTGAATTAGATGAAGTGGTAGATGGTGTACCTAGGAAAGAACGGTTGGTGATTGGGGCGGACTTTAATGGGCATGTAGGTGAAGGGAACAGAGGTGACGAGGAGGTGATGGGTAGGTATGGTTTTAAGGAGAGGAATGTGGAAGGGCAGATGGTGGTAGATTTTGCTAAAAGGATGGAAATGGCAGTGGTGAACACTTATTTTAAGAAGAAGGAGGATCATAGGGTGACGTATAAGAGTGGAGGAAGGTGCACACAGGTGGACTATGTGCTATGCAGGAGATGCAACCTGAAGGAGATTGGCGACTGTAAGGTGTTGGCAGGGGACAGTGTAGCTAGACAGCATAGGATGGTGGTCTGTAGGATGGTTTTGGAGGCGAAGAAGAAGAGGAGGAGAGTGAGGACTGAAAGAAGAATAAGATGGTGGAAACTGAAGGAGGAAGAGTGTAGTGTGAGGTTCAGGGAAGAGGTCAGAGAGAGGCTCAGTGGTGTTAAGGAGGTGTTGGATGATTGGGCAACTACTGCAGGAGTGATGAGGGAGGCAGCTAGAAAAGTACTTGGTGTGACATCTGGAAATAGAAAGGAAGACAAGGATACGTGGTAGTGGAATGAGGAAGTGCAGGAGAGCATAAGGAGAAAGAGGTTGGCAAAACAGAAGTGGGATAGACAGAGTGATGAGAAAAGTAGGCAGGAGTACAAGGAGATGCGGCAGCAGGTTAAGAGGGATGTGGCGAAAGCCAAGGAAAAGGCATATGAGGAGCTGTATGAGAGGTTGGACACTAAGGAAGGAGAAAAGGATTTGTACCGATTGGCCAGGCAGAGAGACCGAGCTGGAAAGGATGTACTGCAAGTTAGAGCAGTAAAGGATGGAGAGGGAAATGTGTTGACTAGTGAGGAGAGTGTGTTGAGAAGGTGGAGGGAGTATTTTTAGCAGCTGATGAATGAGGAAAATCAGAGAGAGAGAGAAGGTTGGATGATGTGAAGGTTGGTGAAGCAGGATGTAGATAGGATTAGTAAAGAGGAAGTAAGAGCAGCGATTAAGAGGATGAAGAGTGGAAAGTTGGTTGGACCAGATGACATACCGGTAGAAGCATGGAGATGTTTAGGAGAGATGGCAGTGGAGTTTTTGACCAGATTGTTTAACAGGATTTTGGAAGTTGAGAAGATGCCTGAGGAATGAAGAAGGAGTGTGCTGGTACCGATCTTTAAGCATAAAGGAGATGTGCAGACCTGCAGTAACTACAGGGGTATTAATTTGATCAGTCACACCGTGAAGTTATGGGAAAGAGTAGTGGAAGCCAGGCTGAGAGAAGAGGTGACCATCTGTGAGCAACAGTATGGTTTCATGCCGAGGAAGAGCACCACAGATGCCTTATTTGCTTTGAGAATGTTGATGGAGAAGTATAGAGAAGGACAGAAGGAATTGCATTGTGTATTTGTGGATTTAGAGAAGGCGTACAACAGGGTGCCAAGAGAGGAGTTGTGGTATTGTATAAGGAAGTCAGGTGTGTCAGAGAAGTATGTGAGGGTGGTGCAGGACATGTATGAGGACAGTGTGACGGCAGTGAAGTGTGCAGTAGGTACGACAGACTGGTTTAGAGTGAAGGTTGGACTGCATCAAGGATCGGCCCTGAGCCCTTTCCTGTTTGCAGTGGTGATGGACAGGTTGACGGACGAGGTCAGACAGGAGTCTCCCTGGACTATGATGTTTGCGGATGATATTGTGATTTGTTGTGAGAGTAGGGAGCAGGTTGAGAAGAGCCTGGAGAGGTGGAGATATGCGCTGGAGAGAAGGGGAATGAAACTCAGTAGGAGTAAGACAGAATACATGTGTGTGAATGAGAGGGGGGCAGTGGAGTGGTGCGGTTGCAGGGAGAAGAGCTTCAGAAGGTGGAGGAATTCAGGTACCTGGGGTCAACAGTGCAAAGTAATGGAGAGTGTGTTAGAGAAGTGAAGAAAAGAGTGCAGGCAGGGTGGAGTGGGTGGAGAAGAGCGACAGGAGTGATTTGTGATAGTAGGGTATCTGCAAAAATGAAAGGGAAAGTTTATAGGACTGTGGTGAGACCTGAGATGTTGTATGGTTTAGAGACAGTGGCATTGAGTAAAAGACAGGAGGCAGAGCTGGAGGTAGCAGAGCTGAAGATGTTGAGGTTTTCGTTGGGAGTGACGAGGATGGATAAGATTAGAAATGAGTTAATTAGAGGGACAGCGCATGTAAGATGTTTCGGTGACAAGGTGAGGGAGGCGAGATTGAGATGGTTTGGACATGTGCAGAGGAGGGACATGAATTATATTGGTAGAAGAATGCTGAGGATGGAGCCACCAGGTAGGAGGAAAAGAGGAAGGCCAAGAAGGAGGTTCATGGATGTGGTGAGGGAAGACATGCAGGTAGTTGGTGTAAAAGAGGCAGATGTAGAGGACAGGGTGGTATGGAGACGGATGATCCGCTGTGGTGACCCCTAATGGGAGCAGCCGAAAGAAGAAGAAGAAGAAGACTCATTACTGATAAGTATTCAACTAGGATTATTAAATAATTACATTTTTGCCAACACTTTGCCTCCTCCATTCTACTCTTTCCCCTGCCGTTCAGTTTATAGAACAGTTATCAGATTAGTTTCGGACACCAGACAAAACTGTTTTCTCTTTACAGGATCCGGAAAGTACCTCAGGTATAAGACAATATGACTATAACAGACTGATAGCACACCTTCCAGGCAAGACTTCAGGAAGTTTCCAGACTTTTCCCCTCATAAATAAAGGTAGACTTTTGAGAGCTGTAGGTTTACTTTTAGCAGCACACCAGAAGCCTGAAAGACACAGAAAAAGTTAAAACCTTCAGATTTATGCTTCTGAGATATGTGGCTACTAAATGTTGAAAGGACATTGGTTGTCAACTCACAATCTTTAAAAGGACCACTGACTGCGTCATGCCTCCTCAAAGGATTAAAACTCACATGAAAAATTACATCTTGTCAAATGTGTTATTAACGCACCTAAAGTTTTAAAAGTGCGGATGCAGTCAGTATACAAGCGGATCGTCCTCAATAGTGCCGAAGCCTGTAGTGTTTCAAAAGGACCTCTGCTACTGTGGGCAAATCTGCATTCCAAACCTAGGAAAGAAAAACAAACACAGTTTGACATGTGCAGTAATACATTCCATCTAAATGTAACCAGGTGGTAATGAAAGAAACACACACGGCAACAGAATAGTTAAATTATTATAAAGGGGTTTATCTGACTGCTGTTTTTTACTTACAGTTTACAGCGGTCGGTGGGAACATCAGCAAAACAAAAATAAATTAAAAAGAATAAACTATTACAAAATAATGTTTTACCAAAATGCAGTGTAAAAAAAATAAAATCTTAACAGCGATTTACCGCAGAGAAACACTGGTTAGAATCCCAGCACCAGATGCACACTCAATAAATTACACTTAAACACCAAAAGGCATCTTGAGTGTTAATGAGGCTGTATGCATGTACACAATCTAAGGGATTGCTCAACAAAAAACTTCTCACTCAATTTACTGAACACACAGGCTCAGAGAATATAACAAAACAAAAATAAGCAAAATACGATAAAGAAATTAAAGTAAATAAAATACGGTAGTGACAGAAACTTGTATTTGCACGTGACACGAGGATCACGCAGATTATACCCGAACCGATCTCATCAGGAAGAACAGCACCATTTTAGAATAATTCCTCCTCAATATCGAAACAACACACAGCATGCGACTGTTTCACAGAGTTCTCCAAAAAAATGGCTGTTCTATTTTTCGCGCCTGTGCAAGGGAAATCTCGCGAGCCCAGACCGGCGATCTCTTAAAGGGCCACACACGCAATTTCAGCACAGTGAAAACTAAAGGCAAAAAATTATTTATACCACTGGCCACATAAATTAACATTAATTGTTTAAAACACAACATAAATATTACATACAAAAAATGAGAATATATAATGAATCACATTCAAAGCTAAATAATAATGCTAAATTACATTGAACTAGTTAAATGGTGCTAAGAAGTGCTATGCTAAAAAACACTAAGCTCCTGAAATACTAGACATTTGCTGATAATTCAACATGATATAATTTCTGTATTTTAGACCGGATGTTATGTAAAGCATGTTATGTTTTACGTCTTAGATCAGAAATAACCACACGGTTAACAAGGTTAAGAATACCCTATAACTTACTGAAATGTAAAATGCTGTTGTTCCCCACTTTTTAATAATAATTACGACTTTCTTTGTTGATCGTGTTAGGGTCTTTAGTCAGGTAGATCGCATTTTTCCTGTAAGTAGTGCTCTGTGGTGTAGCTGGATGATCAATAATCACGTGTTTAGCATTAACGTTAGCCAAAACTGATTTACAGAAAGCAAAACATGGCCGGTAAAATGAAACTGACCAGCTGGCAGAGGATTCTGTCTGGTCTGAAAGCCCCCCTCTAACACAAATCAAGCAAAGATTTATCCAAAAAGATTCATTCTCAATTTAGCATTTGTAATTAGAATTAGGTGTATGACTGTGTTTCTTATGTCTTTAGTATGCTTCTTTAATGACTTAAATACTAGAGATTCTATTAAGCTCATTGCAAAATATCATTACATTCCTTAATATAGTCTTTCCAAACACAACATTACATTTTACGTTAAGCATTTGTGTAATTCATTTAACCCAGGGGTTAGGGTTAGGGGGTTAGGGTCAGAGGGTTAGGGGTTAGGGTTAGGGGGTTAGGGTTAGCGGGGTATGGGTTAGGGTTAGAGGGTTAGAGGGTTAGGGTTAGTGGGTTGGGGTTAGGGTCAGGTTTAGGGTTATGGTTAGGGTTGGGTTAGAGGGTTAGGGAGGCACAAGGAAGTGCACTCTCAGTGCCGGTCCCAAGCCTGGGTAAATGGGAAGGGTTGCGTTAAGAAGGGCATCTAGCGTAAAACATGTGCCAAATCAAATATGATCACCAAAGAGAATTTCATACCGGATCGGTCGAGGCCCGGGTTAACAACGACCGCCACAGGTATCGTTAGCCGACAGGGTACTGGTGGAAATTGGGCTACTGTTGGCCGAAGGAGAAGAAGGAGAGGAGGAAGACGTCTACAGAGACAGCAGGAAAAAGAGCAGTGGAGGAGAGTGGAGGTTCGGGTTGGTACTTTAAATGTTGGTACTATGACTGGTAAAGGGAGAGAGGTAGCTGATATGATGGAGAGGAGAAAGGTAGATATGTTGTGTGTTCTGGAGACCAAGTGGAAAGAGAGTAAGGCCAGGAACATTGGAGGCTTTTAAACTGTTCTATCATGGTGTGGATAGAAAGAGAAATGGTGTAGGGGTGATTCTGAAGGAAGAGTACAGTAAGAGTGTAGTGGAGGTGAAAAGAGTTTCTGATAGGGTGATGATCGTGAAGGTGGAAGTTGAAGGGATGATGATAAATGTCTTCAGTGCCTATGCTCCACAAGTTGGCTGTGAGATGGAGGAAAGATTCTGGAGTGAATTAGATGAAGTGGTAGATGGTGTACCTAGGAAAGAATGATTGGTGATTGGGGCAGACTTTAATGGGCATGTAGGTGAAGGGAACAGAGGTGATGAGGAGGTGATGGGTAGGTATAGCCTTAAGGAGAGGAATGTGGAAGGGCAGATGGTGGTAGATTTTGCTAAAAGGATGAAAATGGCAGTGTTGAACACTTATTTTAAGAAGAAGAAGGATCATAGGGTGATGTATAAGAGTGGAGGAAGGTGCACACAGGTGGACTCTGTGCTTTGCAGGAGATGCAACCTGAAGGAGATTGGAGACTGTAAGGTGTTGGCAGGGGACAGTGTAGCTAGACAGCATCGGATGGTGGTCTATAGGATGGTTTTGGAGGTGAAGAAGAAGAGGAGAGTGAGGACTGAAAGAAGAATAAGATGGTGGAAACTGAAGGAGAAAGAGTGTAGTGTGAGGTTCAGGGAAGAGGTCAGACAGGGGCTCGGTGATGGTGAAGAGGTGTTGGGTGATTGGGAAACTACTGCAGGAGTGATGAGGGAGGCAGCTAGAAAAGTACTTGGTGTGACATCTGGAAATAGAAAGGAAGAAAAGGAGACATGGTGGTGGAATGAGGAAGTGCAGGAGAGCATTAGGGGAAAGAGGTTGGCATATGGCATATGCCAGTAAGCTGTGGAGCACGTTCTGAGTGGATTTCCGTTCGTGTACTCATTTTATTGAGCTTCTCAAGGGGATGTTTGGGATGAATCCGGCGTATCTGTGGTGCAACCCTCTCGATTCTGAGCAGGTTCCACCCCAGGGTTTCCAGGAGGACTTTTTCCCGCTCCAGAGTCCTGAAAAGAGCTCCGTTCCGCTCCAGAGTCCTGAAGAGAGCCCGGCTTCGTCCCAGGACCTCCAGGAGAGCTTGGCTTCGTCCCAGGACCTCCACGAGAGCGTAGCTCCGCCCAAGGACCTCCAGGAGAGCCCAGTCCCGCTCCAGGTCTCCACAGAGAGCTCAGCTCCGTTCCAGGTCATCCAGGAGAGCTCAGCTCCGTTCCAGGTCGTCCTGAAGAGCTCAACTCCGGTCCAGGTCGTCCTGAAGAGCTCAGCTCCGTTCCAGGACCTCCACGAGAGCTCAGTTCCGTTCCAGGACCTCCAGGAGAGCACAGCTCCACTCCAGTGCGTCCCCGAGAGCACCTTTTCGCTCCAGAGTTTCCGGGACAGCTCCTTTCCATTTCAGGATCCTGAAGAGAGCTCGGCTCCACTCCAGGATCTCCAGGCGAGCTCCTCTCCGCTTCAGGACCTCCAAGAGAGCACAGCTCCACTCCAGTGCGTCCCCGAGAGCACCTTTCCGCTCCAGAGTTTCCGGGACAGCTCCTTTCTGCTCCAGGATCCTGAAGAGAGCTCGGCTCTACTCAAGGATCTCCAGGCGAGCTCCTCTCCGCTCCAGGACCTTCAGGCGAGCTCCTCTCCGCTGCTGGACCTCCAGGAGAACCCAGCCCCGTTCCAGGATCTCCAGGAGAGCCCAGCTCCGCTCCAGTGTGTCACTGAGAGTACCTCTCAGCTCCAGCATGCCTTCGAGAGCTTCTCTCAGCTCCAGCATGCCTCCGAGAGCTCCTCTCAGCTCCAGCATGCCTCCGAGAGCTCCTTTCAGCTCCAGCATGCCTACGAGAGCTCCTCTCCGCTCCAGCATGCCTCCGAGAGCTCCTCTCAGCTCCAGCATGCCTACGAGAGCTCCTCTCCGCTCCAGCGTGTACCCGAGAGCTCCTCTCAGCTTCAGCATGCCTCCGAGAGCTCCTCTCAGCTCCAGCATGCCTCAGAGAGCTTCTCTCAGCTCCAGCATGCCTCCGAGAGCTCTTCTCAGCTCCAGCATGCCTCCGAGAGCTCTTCTCAGCTCCAGCATGCCTCCGAGAGCTTCTCTCCGCTCCAGCATGCCTCCGAGAGCTCCTCTCCGCTCCATAGAGCCTCCGAGAGCTCCTCTCCGCTCCAAGGTCTCCAGGCAAACTCAGTTCCGCCCCGGAGCTTCCCAGTGCACTCAACTCAGACTCAAGGCCGTGAAAAGAACGTCATACCACCGCCTGGACGCGAAAGGGACGTCGTACCGCCGCCTCACGGCCTCCCCGAAGGCGACGGCTCGCCTCACGGCCTCCCCGAAGGCGACGGCTCGCCTCACGGCCTCCCCGAAGGCAACGGCTTGCCACACGGCCTCCCCGAAGGCGACGGCTGGCCACACGGTCTCTCCAAAGGCGACGGCTCGCTTCACGGTCACCCAGAAGGCGACAGCTTGCCTCACTGTTCCTCTGGAGGTATGGCCACGTCACAGGGTTCCTCTCCCGGTGAAGCCACGTTGCAGAGCTTCTCTCTGCCCCAAAGCATCCCTAAAAGCTCCTCTCCGGTCCACAGCGTCTCCGAGAGCTCCTCTCCGCTCCACAGCGTCTCCGAGAGCTCCTCTCCGCTCCACAGCGTCTCCGAGAGCTCCTCTCCGCTTCACGGAGTCTCAGAGAGCCCCTCTCTGCTTCAGCACGTCCCGCCTCCGAGCTCCTCTGATGGCGATATCTTGCCTCTGTGCGACTCCGAGGGCGACGTCACGCCTTCGAGCTCCTCCAAAGACGATGTCACGCCTCTGAGCTCCTCCTTTGACGACGTCTCGCTCCCGAGCTTCCTGGAAGGCGACGTCTCGCCCCAGAGCTCCTCCTTTGACGACGTCTCGCTCCCGGGCTTCCTGAAAGGCGACGTCTCGCCCCAGGGCTCCTCCTTCGACGACGTCTCGCCTCAGGGCTCCTCCGATGGCGACGTCTCGCCCCAGGGCTCCTCCTTCGACGACGTCTCGCCTCAGGGCTCCTCCGATGGCGACGTCTCGCCTCCAGGCTCCTTCGATGGCGACATCTCGCCTCCGGGCTCCTCCGATGGCGACAGCTCGCCTCCGGGCTCCTTCGATGGCGACGTCTCGCCTCCGGGCTCCTCCGATGGCGACAGCTCGCCTCCGGGCTCCTTTGATGGCGACGTCTCGCCTCCGGGCTTCTCCGATGGCGGTGTCCCACCTCTGAACTCCACCGTGGACGTCACTCGGTCTCGGGTCTCTGCTGTGGAGGTCGCTCAACCTCGGGACTCCGCTGCAGGTGCAGCTTGGTCCCTATCCAACGCTGGGGCTGTCTCTCTGCCTCCTGGCTCCGCCGAAGACGTCCCTTCGTCCCTGGTCTCTGCTACAGGCAGCTCTCCGTCCCCGGTCGCCGCTGGAACCGTTTCTCCAGCCTTCGTCCTGGCTCCGATCTTCACCAGGGGTTTTGCTCCGATTCTGGCCTCCGCGATGAGCTGCGCGCCGTTTTGGACTTCCGCTGGGAGCATGGGACCATCCCATGCCTTCGGGTTGAGCATCGTCCGGTTCCTGCGCTTCGCCTGGGCTGTCGCCCCGCCTCAGGTCCTTTCTGGCCTTCTCCGGTTCTGCGGCGGTTCTGACCAGGTCCCGTTCGACCCTGGACGGACACCGGGATCCTCCTCAGAGTGCCCTGGCCCTCCAAGCGTCTGTGGGTTTGGGGCGTCAGGTGCCGCCCCTCAGGGGGGGGGTAATGTCAGGGATCCACCTGCCACGCCCCCTTTGGTGGTTCTCTATGCCTCCACTCTCCATAGAGCTCCAGGTTTAACCACGCACACCTGGAGCTCATCATCACTCATGCCTCCACTCTCTCTGAAGCTCCAGGTTTAACGAGGCACACCTGAAGCTCATCACTCCACTCCTACATAAACCCCTCACTCACATTCACTCCCCGTTCGTTATTGTTTATGTTGGACTTCCCGTACTGCATGTTTTGGCGTTCCGGTTTTCCTACAGGACTTCTTTCTTTCCAGAATCCCGTACCGGCTGCGCTTCCCCTCCCTGTACATCTCGGGTCAGCTACGCTTCTCCCAATGCGCTACTCGGACTATCTCTCTCAACCTAAGGACTGCCGTGTGTGTATGTGCGCGCGTGTGTGTGTGTGTATGTGTGTGTGTGCGTGTGTGTATCTCTCTCTCACGCATGCCATCAAAACCCGAGCGAGCTGTACTCCGGCTTCTGCCTTTTGTGTCGCTCACACCGTGACAGGTATAAAGTAAAAATACACAACACACAATCCCAATACTGTTATAACAGGTTTATTTCTCAACCCTTTAATTTTCACACCACAGCTTTAAAACATTTGCATCTCTTAAAACAGTCAGGAATGTGGCCTGTAACTAAAGTAAAAATAAAAACCTTTGTTTCAAAGAAGTGCCATAATCACTTAGCAGACAACAGCAACTGGCACTGCTCTCATACACAGAAGCAACATAGTGCCAAACCATTAATAGCCATAACCATCACTCAGTCAATCAAATGCACTTTCGGTGATGCTTTTAACCGAACCCACTGTCACCTTTCACCTGCAGTTACGAAGTGCTGTGTGTGCAGCAGGATTGCAAGAATAATTGTTAAATATAAATTATATGAACAGAATAGTCCGAGCATAAGGCATTTAAAAACCTCTTTGTATCTGCAGCGAGTGTTTTTTGCTTTCAACACAATAATAGCAAAAACTAAAAATCATTTTAAAGTAGTGCAATAATGACTTAACAATGGCCACAATATCAACCAGCACTACTTCTACTCTTCAACTAACTCTTCATCTATTTCACTTACTCAACAGGAGATTTTTTACAGTTTGGAGTCTTGGGGGGGGGGGGGGGGGTTGTTCTCTCCCAGCCTAAGCATCACTCTCTGGATGAAGTTTAACGTGTTTCTCATGGCCCTTGGGTATTCAAGGTGGAGAGCAAAAGACAGACCAAACAAAAGGCAAAATGCTTGTGGTAAGCTTGTGAGATTGTCCATCACAATACCTCCTTCCAGAATGATGGCAGTTGAAAGAGGGTTTAAGTGGAGATGACTTGAAAACACAGGTGCATCTTCGCTGATAACAGTCAGCAAGCCAACAGTCACCTGTGCCCAGCCCTCATCATCGTTTAAATCCTGTATGACACAAAAACTCCATTACAACAGTGAAACTTTATCTATCTGTCCTGCATACACAGCCTTCAAGTCTTCTTCATTAGTTTATCATTAATTTTAAAGTTTTTTTTGTTTGACAAATGTGTTACCTTTCGGCTGTCATCTGCAGCATTCCTCAGAAGCATCACCTGACTGCTGTGATTATCACCTGTGTTGTTCTGGTGTGACCTGCCTGTTGGACCGGACAGATCTAACAGCCTGACCACGACAAAACAAACAGTGGAATCGTTTTACACAAACCTGCATTTTCCTGCATCCACACATGGGCCAGGGATCATTTTTACTGTACATAAAAATATTCCTGCTGCAATGTTCCACACATGTCAGCTGGCTGGATTAAACCCAGTTCATTCTTGCTGTGAGTGACCAGAACTACCCAATGCACCACTGTGCTCCCTTCTAGTACTGAACTCACAGGGACACATTCCATATTCTTATTTGTCTGGAACTGTGTAAGAACTTACAAAGGCAGTGTTGTAGAAGTTACTCGGATCGTCACCAAGTAGTATTGGGAGGCCTCTGAGAACAAGGGGACGTAGTGCTGCCACATCTGGCTTCTAATGGAAAGAACAGATTAAGTTCAGGATAATACAATATTCAACGTTACAATATGAACACAAAAGTGTACATCAAAAGAGTTTTATCTAAATGTTTTTTTTTCCCAGTGGAGAGAAGTCATCTCCAAATCTAGTACACAGTTTATCAGGGACAAAGAAGCTTGTGTTTTAACACTACTGCAAGTTTTCATTTCTTCAAATACAGTATTTATGCTCGTGCAACTCGTTTTTTGGGAAGGTCTGATCCATCTTTGAAGCAATAACAGTTCCACTGGGTTTCCGTTTTTTCATTTCTTCAACCAGGAGCTTTCTTTCAGCCTCTAGTCCATCTTCATCCTGGCCCTCAGGTAGGTTAGGTAAGTAATTCACCTCATACCTTTTTGGTCTTTTGAGGCCTTTTGATGCCATTTGCGGGGCCAAAATACCATGCTTCATGTCTCTTGGCACATTCAGGTAAGTACAGTCTCGTAAAAACAGAAGATTTGCCCGTCTCAGTCAGAATTCCACATCAACTGGGAAATTTGGAATGTCAAAAAATTCTGGCCATCGCCCTTGTCTTGTTGATGATCTTGGTGTCAACAGATACTCTGAATCATCTGAGGAGACTTCAGATAGACTGGGGGTAGAGGTAGGTATCAGTGTCAGCGTCACCAATGGTAGGACCTTGACAGTAGCTTTTGTAGGCGGCAAATCTTGTACATCATCAAGGTTGCAGAGGGAATGATCAAAGTCAGGATCTTCATACATGAGAGATAAATCATCCTCGAGTTTGCATTTTTCTTTAACTATTATCTTAAGTTCTTCAACTGTTTCTGGTCTTCCATCTAGTGAGACTTTATGTATATCCTGTTCATTTACAACAACTCTTAGTTTAAAGCTTCCCATGGTGCTATAAAGAGCAGACATGACTTTAGTGCCAATTTCACATGCAATCATTCAGCCTAATATATAACGCTTCAGTATCACATACACATTGTGCTTTATTTGATAGGAGGATGAGGGGAAAGGATCATTTAGATCAGAAAAATGAGTGACTGTGAGAGACTCTGCCCCACTGACTGCCTGCACAACTCATAATCACACAAGTGTTCAACCCACCATGAAGCCAAGCCGAAAAACTCTTCTCTTTAATCTGTGGCAAAAATGCACTGCTTTACAGGTCCACTGCTTCTGCAGTAGGTTATTTTAAACGCAAGTGAAGATTCTGAGGCACCGCGTGTTTCAAGTGTTTCAGGATGAGTTTAACCCTCTGGAGTCTGAATCACCGCCGGCGCCCAAACGTGCTTTTTGTTCAGACGCCAGTAAAAAGAGCTGAAACTGCTCGATCATATTTAATCAAACATGTCAAAGTAATACATCATTTAAAGGGTCTACTTTCATTTGTGTATGCTCACTATATAAACAAAACGTTGTATTTTTTTTAAATGAATAAAATATTCAGGCTGCGCCGTCTGTCGCCTTTTTCTGCGTGATCTTCGTTTAGAAACACGTCATCAAAAAGCGCTGAAACTCGACCAATAGCTGACACACGGAAATAAAAATATATCTGTAGACAGCTTAAAGTGTGTAGTTTTAGAATAAGTCAGTGAAATAAAAAACGTGTTTCCAATGAATATAAATCATGTAAAACCAAGTAGAAGCACAGATTTTCCACCTTTATCAGATACTGAGCTGCGCCCGGACACGCCCCCAATTGGACACGCCCCCCCCGCTGTTCACAGGT
>JBCEWE010000379.1:72500-75299 GCA_039877035.1 Silurus lanzhouensis
CTACCAATACACATTTGTTGTTTTTATTTTAATATATTTTTTATAAATCACACACACACACACACACACACACACACACACACACACACACACACACTTGCATCTGCACTACCCCGAGTTTGAATAGATGTTTATCAGCAGAATCGTGTCTCTACACCACATGTACTTTACCTGCACATTTCCTCTCACACACATTTTGTTTATTTTGACTGATTTGTTGTAAAGAAATAAATTCACACTGATTTTGTGTAAAATATAAAATAAGACTTTAATCACTGAGTTTGTACTGAAGTGTGTATTTTGTATTGAGGGATTTGATCATTTGCAGGCAGTGAATTTCAGCTCCAAGTTGAAATGGAATACAATAAGTGGGATGTAGAACAGTCCACATATCACTCACCTCTTTGAGTGGAGCTCGTGATTCTTCTAGTGATGTATCTGTGGTTGATCTCCTCATAGACTGCCTCAGGCTGAGTCTTACTCCTCCTCTTAGAGACCACTGGGAGTGGAGATTAATAATCATGATATATATAATAATAATAATAATAATAATAATAAATTTGATATAAAAATGTATTTGATGTTGAAGAGAAAAGAAAATGTGTGAATTTGCTGTACCTCTCCTGAGCACTCTGTTCTGGTAAAACAGTACCACCAGAAGCACTAAGGCCAGGAAGAGCAGCGTCCCCAACACGAAGAGAGCCAGTGGAGGGGTGGATGGAGGTGATGTTCTTAGACTGGTTCTTCTGGCTAAAATGAAATTAGAGAAGAGAATCTCCACAGGACAGTGTTTTCATAAAGATGTAGAAAAATGGTGGACAGGAAGATTGTAATTTTGTACCTGTTGTGGTGGAGATTGTTGTTGATTTGGTTGTAGAAGTGGTGGATGCAGATACGTCTGTAACAGAAATCCATTTAAAATTGTATGTTTTTAACCCTGGGAGAAAAGTGTAATGAGTGGAGACAGAATGCTGAAAAGTTAGCACACCCCTCTGACCTGCACAGGTGACTCCAGCATGAGAGCAGTCAGTGTGTTTCTTCAGGGAATGATGACAGTCCCACAGGTGAATCTCATCCCCTCGACACTTCACTCTGTTCAGCCAGACAGTCCCTTCACCAGGACCAAACCTATCAGCACTCAGCGCCGACCCACAGCCCAGCTGTCTGCACACCACCTGAGCGTTACTGATGTTCCACTGATCATCACAAACGGAGCCCCATGTAGCGTTATGATACACCTCCAACCTCCCAGAGCAGCTTCCCTTTCCTCCACTCAGCCTGAGAGACCAGTGTTCTACATCACACACATCACACATGAGGAAACACACCAACACTGAATAACATCTCCAGTCACACACCTCAATACAACACCATTAAGATAAAACCTTATATTTACTGAAGATCCTGAAATTATTTCCTTGGTGTTTTACAAATAATGACCAATGATATAAGTATTTGAAGCAGGATAAGCTTCGGGGTTTGTTTATCATGAAATGTAAACAAGTTGAAACCCCTGATGATGGGTATATGCAGAACTACATTGAAACCCTTTTAGAAAATTATTTTAAACACATGAGGAAATATCCTTTGACACTAACAAATGCAAATGAAGAACAAACAGCTTTCCTTATATCTGCTTACTTGAGCAACGCTTCTGAGAGGGAAATGAAAAGCAAATTTCTTGTGTATGTAGAGATTTTCCATCATCTGCAGTAAGAGAATATGTGCATTAATGAACAGTTACACATACAGGTTTAACTCTCATAGCATACTTTTCCAGACTTTTCCATTTCCAGAGATTACTTGTATCTTCATATTTTAGCAAAATTTGTTACACACTATTCACAATGTGGCCATGTACAGAACCAGAAAACTCTGACTCCACCCACCTGTGCAGGTAATATGTGCCACCTCATCACTATTATCACATCTGTTCTGTCCCCAGGGTGAAGATGGACACTGCCACAGATTAGAGTCGTGTTTCCTACACTTCAGATAATCCAGCCAGTTAGGAGCAGATTTTACTCGAGCTTCAGTGTTTTTCAGACTTCCATCTGTTCCACAGTTCAGCTCTCGACACACCATGTTTACTGTTTCATCATTCATCTCATTGTGACACACATTACCCCAGGTTCCATTGTAGAACACTTCCAGATTCCCCTCACAGCCCCCCGTGAGTCGGATCTCTTTAAACTCTGGTGGGAGAAGGATGATTTATACACTTCTACATATTGAATATATTTAACAGGTTTATTCTCAGTCATCACACTGTACCTGAGCACACGACTCCTACGTCCTCCTGGTGTCCACATTCACCCTCTTCACACAGCTGAAATCTGCAGTTCCACAGGGACGTCTCATTCCCCTCACACTCCACCTCATTCAGCCATATGGACCCAGTTCCAGGACCAAACCAGGCTGGTGTGTGGGTACTGAGGGCCCGTCCACACTGCAGCTGTCTGCACACCACATCTGCATCCTCAATACCCCAAGAGTCATCACACACTGTTCCCCATGAACCACTGTGGAAAACCTCCAGCCTTCCTGCACAGTCTCCTCCAGAACCTACCAGTCTGATGGACCTGGGGCCTGGAAGACACACACACACACACACACACACACACACACACACAGATGCATGTATGTGGTAAAACGTATGAGTAAACTGTTTTATTTCATCAGCAAAACAGATTCAACATCAAGAAATATAAAAATAATATTACCAGGATCTCCTTCTTTCACCTTAGAAATATTGCTAAAATTAGAAATATGATGTCGTTACAGGATGCAGAAAAACTA
>JBCEWE010000379.1:76858-111858 GCA_039877035.1 Silurus lanzhouensis
GAACCTCCGTGAATCACCTCCACTCTTCCCGAACATCGGTGAGGACCAGCAGTAAGTCTCGAATTCCAACCTATTTCATTGTTCAAAATTTTGCACATTTTTAAAAACACATACAAACAAGACAATATTTCATTGTAGTTACAATTAACTCTTAATTTAAATCAAGTGTAAATTTATTAACATTAATGTACTGTGTTAATAATCTATCTATTTGCATTTTTTTTTTTCTTTTTTCTAAATGCATATGTTCACCTGAGCAGATGACTCCAGCATCAATGACATGATCACAAATATGTCCCGCCTGTGAGCTACAATTGTTTATGGTCAGTTCAGATCCTCTGCAGTACAAATCATAAATCCAGATTGGTCCTGATCCTCTTCCAAACTCAGCCCAGTACCGCAAATCTACAGGCTCCCCACATTGCAGCTCTCTACACACCACTGCAGCATCTTTCATATCCCAGGCTGAACCACACACTGTTCCCCACTGTCCATCACGAAGAACCTCCACTCTCCCAGCACAGCGACTTCCACCATCCACCAACCTCACACTGTCTGAGAGAGAGAGAGAGAGAGAGAGAGAGAGAGACTAAAAAATGATTAGCACAAAAAGATAATTGAAATTTGATATATAACATACTATAATATGTATGTTCTAAGTAATAAAGTGAATATCAAAGTAATTATACTTCCAACAGAAAATTATCATATACCATTTATATTTGTGTAGACAACTGTCAGGCAGGAAGAACGTGCCGGAAACCGGAGTTCAGCAGAACGAAGGTTTAATGAAAGGTAGCCCAAAAAGGACACAGGACGAAGCGGATGGGCGGCATGGAACTCCTCCAGAAGCACCGGGTCCAGTATGTCCTGTCTGGCCACCCACGACTGTTCCTCAGTACCATAACCCTTCCAGTCCACCAGGTACTCCAGGCCCCTGTCCCGATGATGAGAATCCAGCACCTCCCACACCGAGTAGACCGAGGGTTGATCCAGCACCTCCAGCGGTGGGGGCACAGATATGGTGTCAAGAGTGACACGTGGAACATTGGATAGATCTGGTACTGGGGGGGAGTTCCAGTCTATAGGCCACCTCATTAATTCGCCTCTCAACCTTAAAGGGCTTGATGAACCTGGGGCTCAGTTTCCGGCAAGGGAGTCGCAGCCAGAGATCCCTGGTGGACAACCAGACCAAATCCTCGGGCCGGTAAGACGGGGCCTTCAACCTCCATGAGTCCGCGTGTCTCTGGGTCTCTCGTAACACCCGTTGCAGTCGGGTTTGTGCGGACTCCCACACCCTGACACTCTCCTGGGACCAGTAATCCACTGCGAGCACGTGGGAAGGTTTGCTGACCAAGGAAAAAGTGGGGGTTGGAACCCTAGCACGCACTGAAAAGGCATGAGCCCGGGAGAAACCAGCTCCACTTTACATGGTCCTGATGGCAGTAAGTCCTTAAATAACTCCCCAGTTCCTGTATCTTCCGCTCAGCTAGCCCGTTAGATTAGGTGTGGTAACCGGGTCGAAGCAGCAGGCCTTGGAGAACCCATTCACTACCACCAGAACACAGGTATATCCCTCCGATCGTGGCAAGTCCGTCACAAAATCGATGTGACCATGGTCGTTTTGGGGTAGAGGGACCAGTTTGCCCACGGGTAAGTGTTGAGGGGTCTTTGACATGGCACAGATGCTGCATCCTTGGATGAATTCTGTGACTTCCCTGCTCATCCCTGGCCACCAGTACCGAGTCCTAGCCAAGTGGAGAGTCTGCCTCCTATCCGGGTGCCCCGAGCCGGGGACTTCATGTACTGCTCTTAGTAGGGCCTGTCCACACCCCAAAGGGACGTAGGTACGGCCCTCTGGACAACCGGGGGGCATCGGCTTTCTCCGCGTGGCAGAGCAGATCTTCTTGTCCAGATCCCGGACGATAGGGCCTAAGATTATCTTGGAGGGTAAAATGGGCACTGGGCTGGTGGGTTTCTCCAGTCCATATATTCGTGATAGAGCATCGGCCTTTCCATTCTTGAAACCTGGCCGGTAAGTGATAAGGAAAAGGAACCGGGTGAAGAAAAGAGCCCATCTTGCTTGCTGGGGATTCAATCTCTTGGCCTTATGGAGATACTGGAGGTTTTTGTGATTTGTAATGATGGTAAATGGGTGCGTGGCCCCCTCAAGCCAGTCTCCATTCCTCCAGGGCCAGTTTGATGGCAAGGAGCTCTCGATTCCCGAAATCATAGTTTTGTTCGGTGGAGGACAACTTCTTTGAGAAGTAAGTGCGGGGGTGGAATCGAGGTGGACTCCCTGAATGCTGGACACGGGTAGCCCCTACGCCTGTGGATGATGCGTCCACCTCCACCACAAACAGGAGCCGGTGATCCGGATGTCGGAGGAGGGGAGCGACACAGAACCTTCTTCACAGCTCTTTGAAAGCTTCCTGCACCTCTGGGGTCTAGGAGTGGGTTTTGGCTTTCCCTCTGAGGAGGGATGTGGGTGGGGTGGTGACAAATAAACCGGCGGTAGAAGTTGGCAAATCGCAGGAACCTTTGGAGCTCCTTTACCGAGGTGGAAACTGGCCAATCCTGCACTGCCGTCACCTTCATCTCATCCATCCTGATACCTGCTGCGCTAATGTTTAGCCCAGGAACTGTACCTAAGAATGGTGGAACTCGCACTTGGGGAGACTGAGGTACAGCTGGTGTTCCCGCAGCAGTTCGAGGACCTGGATCACGTGGTCATGATGTTCCTGTAGTGTCCAGGAATAGATCAGAATGTCGTCAATGTACACAATCACGAACTGGTGGAGGAAGGGACGGAAAACCTCGTTCATGAAATTCTGAAACACTGCAGGGGGAGATAGACAGGCCATACAGCATGACCCAGTACTCATAGTGGCCGGAGAGGGTAATGAAGGCTGTCTTCCACTCGTCCCCCTGGCGTATGCGCACTAGGTTGTACGCACTTCTCAGATCCAATTTAGTGAATATGTGGGCTTCTTGTAAGTCCTCCAGGGCGACCGGAACCAGTGGGAAAGGATACGGGAGTGGGGAGATCTTTGCGTTCAGGCTCCAGTAGTCAATGCAGGGCCATAGTCCCCCATCCTTCTTCTCCACGAAGAAGAACCTGGAAGCTGCTGGAGAAGAAGACAGGGCAATAAAGCCCTGCTAGAGGGCCTGATGGATGTACTTCTCCATAGCTTGGTGAGGTATAGCCGGATAGCAGGGGATAGACCCTACCTTTGGGTAGTTTGGCCCCCGGCATCAGGTCGATAGCACACTCCCAAGGCCGGTGGGGAGGTAACCGGGTAGCGGCTTCCTCACTAAAGACATGCCAGAATCATGGGTTCCCGGAGTGAAGTGGGGAGTTGTCGCAGACAGTGCTTCTGGCACACGGGACTCCACTCAAGGATATCGCACGGGTCCCAGGAGCATTTGGGGGAGTGCTTGGTGAGCCGGGGACGACCCAGGATTATATCCACTGTAGAATTCTCCAATACTAAAAGTTGCAGTATGCAGTACGGTATGCAGTACTTGACCCAGCCGTTACCCAGCGGGCGTCCCTGGATGGTCAGGACAGCCAGCTCATGGGTCCCTTTCTCCCGGCGTAGCTGGAGGTGGTTTAAGCACGCCTGGGAGATGAAGTTCCCCGTGGAGCCAAAGTGGACTAAAGCTCCAGAGCACTCTTCCGGTAAGCAAGGTAATAAGGAACGTGACCTTAGCTCGCTTGTTGGGAAATCGGTGGGATTGTATCTCTATGTAAAGAGACACCTGGAGCAGAAATCCATGATATTCGGCTGCCTCTCTGGAAAAAGTGGCCGGAAGAGCCATCGGGCTACTAGATGGCGGTGAAGCCCGTCTGGCGGCATCCGGCAATCCTACGTGACATGAGAAATCCGTAGCTTGAGTAGTCTGACAGTGTTCTCCAGCCCAAACTGTGAACGGGTGGTGACATGAAGGGAGAATGGAACTTAAGTAGGAGGTAAGCTGATGAGTGCGAGGTGTGGGTAGTTTGAATGGAGCTGCTAGGAGTGATAGGTGGGTCTGGTGAAGGTGTGGCTTTTGGATCCCTGACAACAACACATACACTGTAGTATGTTCTGTATTATAATTAAATGACAGTCAATTCACAATGATGCTATTTATAACTGCATTTATTATAGAGAGATCACAAACTTATCATACCTGTCTTTATAATGTTCTTCTTTTCAGCTTTATTGGCATCATCATTATTCCCTGATTCGTCCCCTACATTAAAGCACATGTTTAAAGTCAAATTTATTATCATAATTTATTATATGCATTTGTTATATTTTTAATGTATTCAGCATTTTATTTTCTCAGAGAACTATCTTGTATTTTACTAGTATTCTATATATTATTTAAGTAAATAATTCTATGGTGGAACAATATCCATTCAGTACAAATTAGGAGATTTAAATCTCTTATTGTTAATGTAGCTCTTAGTGTTCAGGAGTTAAATCTGCAATGTTTACCTGAAACAATGATTTATCAAAAGCATAAATAGTATTGAATGGAGAAAGAATGTTACAGTATTATAATCTAAGCACCACACACAATCCTAGAGATAAATATAATGTGTTTGAACTTCTTTACAATAACAATGTATTTAACAGAAAATTCTACTAAATGCATTCTACTCTCTATGTGTCCAACCTCATATCTGTTCCCTCAATTCCTTGGTGAATTTGAAGTTTTTATCTCAAACATGAGAGTTGCTTTAGAGAAAGTATACATTTTAGTCCAGATGATCCTCTAAGAACAGCAGTTGTGCCCATTCGAGATTCAGTGGGATGTAATCAGAGTGCAATAGAACCCACTCTTAATGTTGCACACACTATTGATTTAAAACTAATATTTAGATTAAATATAAAACATATTCATAATATATGCACATCACTATTGGCATGTTAAATGTATTTTTACGTCGCCTATTAGGGTTGGTTGAGGTAGGTAAGGTGCACTGTAAGGTCTACTTATCCCACAGTTACAGAACAGTCGTCTTATAACTGTTTGGGACTCAGACACTGTCTCGATGTTTAGTGTCTAGATCCAACATGAATGCATATTGGTTTAGTGTAACCTTTTACTAAATACAGTGAAACCCTGGTGCACAGGTGCCTTGTAGCAGGAGAAGATCTGTGTAAGAGTGGATTTACTAGTAAAAATCTGTGTAGGTGTACGAGCATATTCAGGTCAGACGAGCATTTTTTTTGACGCGTTTGGTTCCAGTCGTGCGTTTTGCTTGTCGCTCGTCACCTCCTTCATAGACATTGTGCATTCTCCTCGTTCTCTTGTGTCAATATTGTGCTTTTTGTCTTTTTTTATACCTTTTTTGTAAAATTTTGCATCATGGGTACCAAGAAGTGTAGTGATAGTGCTGAAAAGAAGGTTGTAAAAAGAATAACCATTGAAATAAAGAAAGAAATAGTGGAAAAGCATGAACGTGGCGTACGAACACGAGATCTTTGTCTGCAACATGGCATGTCCAGTTTAACAGTAAGTACAATCATAAAGAACAAAAAGTTATTTATTTCTTTATGTTTAGGATTTATTACTTTTTATGTTTATACTTTGCAATGAAAACACTTTTTCTTCATGCATGAATTTTAACCCTCTGGCTGTAACACCATTACGCCTCCTCCCTGACCACCTGCAGCAGGAAATAACAAGGGCTGAAGACTTTCCTCCCACAGCAAGCTAAGATCACATAGTTTCTCCCTCAGATACACATGCAATTTGGTTGTATAATTCAGTTATTCAGTTATTTATTATTTCAGTATATTAGCCGTGTTTGGTGATGGTACAATAAAACAGTGGTTGGTAAATATAAAATTAAAAATTGAGGTAACAACACAAATAGTACCATTTTGGAACCAGAGAAGCCACTGCATAATGGACACATGAGGGGTTCAGTTACTCATCTGCTACTTTTACAGCTAACATTAAGTTAATTCTTCATTTTAACTATTACAAATCTACTCCTAGAAGTAAACAATGTCTTGTTTATTTTTTCTCCTACACTGTACATTGTGTTTTGTTTTAAATTCTGTTCGCACACTTCACTGTAAATATGCTTGTATGGGTTTAAATGTTTATCAAATTATGTAATTGTATAAAAGACGAGCGATCAGATTTACTGTTTTTTTATTTACAATTATAATAACTGTTAATATTTTTTACATTGCATTTTCATTTATATAGTTGATTTAGTCACCCTATTATGAGGAAAAGTTTACCTGCGCAGGTGAGCCCAACATCATGCCCATGATTACAGCCGTGCTGCCCCCACCATAATGCGTGACAATTCTTCAGTGATGATTCTGTTCCACTACAGTCTAAACCAGCCATCCAGATCGGGTCTGATCCTTGTCCAAAGTGAGCAAGATACCGAACATTAACAGGCTCCCCACAGTTCAGTTCTCTACACACCACTGCAGCATCTTTCATATCCCAGCGAAGACTACACACAGTTCCCCACTGTCCCTCATGAAGAACTTCCAGTCTACCAGCACAGCGACTTCCATTCATCAACCTCAAACTGCCTGAGAGAGAGAGAGAGAGAGAGAGAGAGAGAGAGAGAGAGAGAAACTTTACAGAGAAACTAAATACAATAGTAAGGGTCTGAGATTGATCCCTTTTTCATGTTGGGTCTGAAACATTCTAAAATGTGACCTCAACTCAAACCAGAGTCAGAAACTCGACTGTCTCTGCTATAAACACTAATAGCTTTTGGAAACAATAATCAGAGGTACAAAATGAAGACATGTGAGTAAGTGATATTCAGAATCTTTAGGAGAAAATCAGTTCTGTAGAACTTAAACAAAAGAACCAAACAGACACTGAACTGAAGCTGCTGTTTAAATTCTATTATAAGAGGTAGTAATTATTACATTTCATATCCACTATTCACACATAGTCTGCCCTTGCATGCACACACACACACACACACACACACACACACACACACACACACACACAATACTTACTCTCTATCCCACACACACACACACACACACACACACACACACACACACACACACACAATACTTACTCTCTATCCCACACACACACACACACACACACACACACACACACACACACACACAATACTTACTCTCTATCCCACACACACACACACACACACACACACACACACAATACTTACTCTCTATCCCACACACACACACACACACACACACACACACACACACACACACACAATACTTACTCTCTATCCCACACACACACACACACACACACACACACACACACAATACTTACTCTCTATCCACACACACACACACACACACACCACACACACACACATCTCTATCCACACACACACAGACACACACACACACACTACACACACACACAACACACACACCACACACACACACACACACAATACTTACTCTCTATCCCACACACACACACACACACACACACACACACACACACACACACACACACACACACACAATACTTACTCTCTATCCCACACACACACACACACACACACACACACACACACACAATACTTACTCTCTATCCCCCACACACACACACACACACACACACACACACACAATACTTTCTCTCTATCTCACACACACAACCAAACACACACACACACACACACACACATACACAATACTTTCTCTCTATCTCACACAACACAACCAACACACACACACACACACACACACACACACACACACACACCACTACACACTCTCTCTCTCACACACACACACACACACACACACACACACACACACACACACACACACACACACACAATAAATGCTGTGTAAACTCTAAAGATGAATCTGGAGCTGATTGTATAAGTGAGTGGTGAGAAAAAGCCCTGAGGATGATGTGTGTACGCTCATGTACAGCTTTTTCAATTCCATACAAATCAAACACTTTGACTGTTTCTAAAGTTGCCATCAGTCCAGGAACATTTCTCCCATTTGCTGATGAAAAATGGTGTGTAGTGTTCAAGTGAGAAGTGTGTGATGTTTTAGTGTGAAGAATCAGTGTGTACTTACCAGCTGCTGTGAGTGTGAGTGTGGATGAGAGAAGAAGAAAAGTCAGACACATTTCCATCTCCCTCCTCGTTCTACACCATGTGTTCATCTCCACTCGCCCAGAGAGACTGAGAGAAGTGTGTCCCCTCACTCAGCCCCCTACAGAGAGAGAGAGAGAGAGAGAGAGAGAGAGAGACACCAATCACACTCACTGTTACCTTATTAGAAAGACGAGAGGAAATCATCACACAGCCTCAATAACAAATCAGACGAGGCGTCTTTCACTTTCTCCATATATATCAAAAGAACGTCAGCGCTGATCAACAGATCTCCACCTCCCGTCTCTGAGGCGTGAGAGTGATGAACAGATCTCCACCTCCCGTCTCTGAGGAGTGAGAGTGATGAACAGATCTCCACCTCCCGTCTCTGAGGCGTGGGAGCGATGAACAGATCTCCACCTCCCGTCTCTGAGGCGTGGGAGCGATGAACAGATCTCCACCTCCCGTCTCTGAGGCGTGAGAGTGATGAACAGATCTCCACCTCCCGTCTCTGAGGCGTGGGAGTGATGAACAGATCTCCACCTCCCGTCTCTGAGGCGTGAGAGTGATGAACAGATCTCCACCTCCCGTCTCTGAGGCGTGAGAGTGATGAACAGATCTCCACCTCCCGTCTCTGAGGCGTGAGAGTGATGAACAGATCTCCACCTCCCGTCTCTGAGGAGTGAGAGTGATGAACAGATCTCCACCTCCCGTCTCTGAGGCGTGGGAGCGATGAACAGATCTCCACCTCCCGTCTCTGAGGCGTGGGAGCGATGAACAGATCTCCACCTCCCGTCTCTGAGGCGTGGGAGCGATGAACAGATCTCCACCTCCCGTCTCTGAGGCGTGAGAGTGATGAACAGATCTCCACCTCCCGTCTCTGAGGCGTGGAGTGATGAACAGATCTCCACCTCCCGTCTCTGAGGCGTGAGAGTGATGAACAGATCTCCACCTCCCGTCTCTGAGGCGTGAGAGTGATGAACAGATCTCCACCTCCCGTCTCTGAGGCGTGAGAGTGATGAACAGATCTCCACCTCCCGTCTCTGAGGCGTGAGAGTGATGAACAGATCTCCACCTCCCGTCTCTGAGGCGTGAGAGTGATGAACAGATCTCCACCTCCCGTCTCTGAGGCGTGGGAGTGATGAACAGATCTCCACCTCCCGTCTCTGAGGCGTGAGAGTGATGAACAGATCTCCACCTCCCGTCTCTGAGGCGTGAGAGTGATGAACAGATCTCCACCTCCCGTCTCTGAGGCGTGAGAGCGATGAACAGATCTCCACCTCCCGTCTCTGAGGAGTGAGAGTGATGAACAGATCTCCACCTCCCGTCTCTGAGGCGTGGGAGCGATGAACAGATCTCCACCTCCCGTCTCTGAGGCGTGGGAGCGATGAACAGATCTCCACCTCCCGTCTCTGAGGCGTGAGAGCGATGAAAGTTGATCACATCACACACTGATTTCAGAGAGAAGAAGCACTCGGCTGTTGTACAGTATTAATGCCAGACAGCTGCACAAAACAAATACACACACTGATAAACCACTGCAGCACGCTGACACTATACATACACACACACACACACACACACACACACACACACACACACACACACAAACCTAATAATTATAATCAACATATTATTATTACATTATTGTAACATCATTTATACTGTTTCAAGTCTTTTTTACAGAAGTTAAAATTTTATTATCTAAAAAATGTGACTGAATTTAAGAATTCTTTTCTGTGTCACTTCAAATTATACATCATTTTTTGAATACACACGCATTTATTATATGATTTCATGATTATCAACATTAATAATTCGAATAAATTAAGGAATAGTTCATGATTTATTTATTAATAACTTTTAAGTTTCAGCATCCACAAGGGGGCAGTAAAGCTTCCAATCAGATTTCTGTTCAGTAAAATGTGTTTTTCTCTTCACTGACCCTCTGAGGGCGCTGTTACACCACTTCTGGTTTATTATTACAGTAAAACCCCGTTGTACGAGCAGAATTCGTTCTTGAAAATTGCTCGTGTGTCCATTTGCTCATACGTTCGAACTGATTTTCCCCATAGGAATGAATGAAAAAGTGATTTAGTCCGTTCCGAGATCTCATTCGATCGCTTATTTCTGCACTTAAAAAGTATTTGTAGCCTATTTTAACAAACAAATACACTGCAAATTACCGTAATGTAAACATAATTTAACACTTATCCATGTGGTAGTGGATGATTGCGAGTGTGAGACGTGCACCACACTCGTAAACTTTATGCTTTTCATGGAAATTCTATTTACTTTCTATTTACTTTCGTTTTCACAGCACCATCACTGATTTTCTTGGGACAATTTTCAAGATTTCTAGTGAAATAAAAATCTAAAACTAAATAAAGTTAAGATTTTGCTGCACTGAACAACGAGACTGACCGAGTGATACGTCATCAACTAAGAGACTGATGCGACCCTCCGCTGAAAACGTGGAACCGGCAGTGTTATTTATAAAGCTGATCATATTGCAAACTTACAAATATGAGTAATTATAGAAGAGATAAAAAATAAACCCTATAATCTGTAATGTTATAAGTAATAATAAAAACACCTCCTGAATAGTTTTTATGTTGCATGTTACGATCATTTCACTATGAAGTCCTCATTATGTGTTTAACTCTGAATATGAGACATTCCATCTAACCAGCTAAATGTGTTCATGTGTTAATTTGTGTTCAAATAGTATAAAATGTTTATTGTCACTGTAAAATCCAGTGAGTCACAGTAAAAAATATACAAATAAATAAATGTTAAATGGAGAAAAAGAAATAAAATCAGAGATCAGTCGTGCAGCATCATCTTGTGTTATATGAATCAATGTGTTGTGTCTGTCAGGATAATTTTTTTTGTTCCCCTCTAGAGGTCACTATATGACCATTTTGGTTTTATTTATTTATTTTTTTTCTTTCTCATTTCTTTTTCTTCACTTATTCCTCATTAGTCAGCATGTATTTAAGCCCTTTCCAGAATGGTCTCTTTGGTGCGGGTCTGGACTAACTGGCATCTCGAGATCCCCCAAACCTCTCGAGGACCTCACCTGGCAAATTACCCAGACATTTACATCCATGTAGGCCATTCTTGTAGACAATCTAAGGAACCTCTAGAAGCTGAGAAGCATAAGAGGACAATCAAGAAGCCATGCAACCCAAACCAGTGTTACTAATCCGCATATATTTCCTCCAGCGGCAGCGTAACGACTTCTCAGTTCTGGTTCGTGGAATGATGAGCTAGACAACGTTAGCCGATGTATCCGTTTTTTTACTGGTTCTTATCAGACAAATTCACAAGATACAGTGTAGTATAATTCCCAGGTGGATAACTTATCCTAAACAAATGCACTGCAGAACACAAACAGGTTTTTCATACACGAATCGCGCACATGGAACATATTCAACTCGCACACTTCACTTCCTCACTATACTACCCACAATGCACCCCACTCCTGGACTACAATACCGCCCACAACATCCTTAAAGGAACAGTTCCCGTTTTCCCCTCTGATGCAACACTACCCCCACTCTGGATGGTGATTAACTTAACACCACTCCAGCAACATCGCATGACGGGTATGACATACATCAACAACTTAACAATGATACCATCATAAATTCAGAGCGTAAATAAAAGGCAGAAATATGTCCAACACAACGTCCACCCATTTTTTTTTTTTTTTTTTCTTCTACAGTCAGTAGGTAGCTCCATTGTCAAAGTATACAGTCCATTTGAGCAACTCTGTTCAATAGAGGCACTGGCCAATATATTTCAACCCATTTGTAACAGGGTAAACGGTCCATAAGGTGGAAGGATAGCACGGTACTGATAGGGGTTAAAGGGAGCAGCTTTGTCAATGGGATCCTTTATTGCAGCAAGGATAATTCAGTTCCACATGACCGGTGAAGTAATCAATTAAGCCCTGGTGAGTGATTGACCGACTTGTTTACCGCTGGCCTGGTAAAGACAAGAAGTTAACAACAACCATACTTACAAACAAAATAAATGAGGTTTAATTAAACTTCCCCTTTGCTCATTTCTGTAACAGCAAAATAATAACCAGCCTAAATCCACCTGGTTTATAAAATGAAACACAGAGAAGAAAAGAAAAGAACCACAATGGATATACACCAGTTTTTTTTTGTGAAAACAATAACAAACTGTCAACAAAGTGCTTATAACATTTTTTTTTTTAAATGAACAATTAGTTTGTCCAGTCTCCAAACCTCATTGGTGGCCCTCGGATACGTTGCGGCCTACCCCTCGCTTGGCCAGCCACAGTCCCTGTCACATCCTGTTGTACCGTGCTACCTTCGCTCCATTGAACATCCTCGGTGTCCTGATCTGCCATCGGTGCAGCGGTACCACCTATGCCAGGCATACTGTCTGTGCCACCAGAATTTTCTGTTCCTTTCCTGAAGAGACAAGACGGATCCAAATCAAATTCAGCCTCGTTAGTTTTTAGGTCTGGCGTGGGAACTTCCTGAGGTTGCCAAACTTCCAAGTCCTTAAACACCCAGCCGTTCTCCTGGGGTTGCCGAGAATCAAATCAAATCAAAAATCAAATCAAATTTTATTTGTCACATACACATACATACAGGGTATGACATGCAGTGAAATGCTTTTGACGACGGTCCGGCATGAGGGAATAAAATAGGGTAAAAAGGAGAATAAAAATATAAATATAATAACAAAATTTAAAGAAAAATATAATGAAAAATATAATAAGAAAAGAAGGCAGATAAATAAAGATATAAAAGATATATACATATATATATACACATACACTGAGAATGTACACAGAAAAATGTACACAGAAAGTGTTTATGGCAGTGTGCAGTTAACCAGTAAACAACAGTTAACAAGTTAGGCATGGTTTTGATTGTCCATGAGTGTCCGTGTGCAGTAGGTGTGGTGTAAAGTGTCCTTGTGCGGGATGGTGTGGTATAAAAAAAAAAAGAGAATCTAAAAAAAAATATGAAATAAATATGAAAAAGAAGATATGAAAATGAAATGGAATGTAAAGTGCACTGTGCTGTGCAAGTCCAGTGTATAATGTGCCGTAGCACGAAAAGTGTGATTGTGCAGGGGAAAAAAGGGGTGATGATGGAGAGAGTGGGCCAGTTTTTAGATCCTGGGTGTTTCCTGGTTTAAACTCCGAATGGCCTGCGGGAAGAAGCTCCTCCTCATTCTCTCTGTGTTCGCTTTCAGGGAGCGGAAGCGTTTCCCCGAACGCAACAGAGAAAAGAGTCCATTGTTGGGATGGCTGAGGTCCTTCACAATCTTCCTGGCTCTGGTCCTGCACAGTGTGCTGTAAATGTCCTGCAGGTCAGGGAGCTCGGTGTGGATGGTACGTTCAGCTGAACGCACCACCCTCTGGAGGGCTCGTCTGTCCTGCATGGTGCTGTTCCCGAACCAGGAAGTGATGCTACCCGTCAGAACGCTCTCGATGGTGCAGGTGTAAAAAGTCTTAAGCACCTGAGAGGGTAGTTTAAAGTCCCTTAAGCGTCTCAGATGGTACAGACGCTGCCGGGCTTCTTCACCAGGGTGTTAATGTGACAGGACCAAGACAGGTCCTGTGTGATGTGAACACCCAAGTACCGGAAACTGTCCACTCTTTCCACTGGAGTCCCGCAGATGTTAAGCGGTTGGTATGACCGCTCCTGCTTCGTGCTGAAGTCCACGATCAACTCCTTAGTCTTGCTGACGTTCAGGAGAAGGTTGTTCTCCTGGCACCATCTCTCCAGGTTTTTAACTTCCTGTAGGTAGGCCGTCTCGTCGTTGTTGGAGATCAGGCCCACCACAACGGTGTCGTCAGCAAACTTGATGATGGTTGTGGAGTTGGAAGTGGCCACACAGTCATGTGTGTACAGTGAGTACAGCAGGGGGCTCAGAACACAACCCTGGGGAGCTCCAGTGCTGAAGGTGAGGGTGGATGAGGTGTGTTTTCCCACCCATACAGCTTGTGGTCTGTCCGTCAGAAAGTTTGAGATCCATTGACACAGCGGCAGGCTGAGTCCCAGGACCTCCAACTTAGAGGTGAGTGTGGAGGGAATTATGGTGTTGAACGCTGAACTGTAGTCCACGAACAACATTTTTGTGTAATTCCCGTTTCTTTGGTCCAGGTGGCTGATTGTAGTGTGGAGATGTGCAATTGCGTCCTCAGTTGAACGGTTCTGATGGTACGCAAACTGTAGTGGGTCCAGTGTGACCGGTAGTGAGGCAGTGATGAAGTCTCTGACCAGTCTCTCAAAGCACTTCATCACTACTGAGGTCAGAGCTACAGGGCGGTAGTCATTGAGGCAGGCGGGCTGGGGTTTCTTCGGGACAGGGACAATAGTGGACTGTTTGAAGCATGAGGGGACAACAGACTGTTCCAGAGAGAGGTTGAATATCTCACTGAACACCGGTGCTAGCTGGTCAGCGCAGGCTTTCAGAACCCGACCTGTGATTCCATCTGGTCCTGCTGCCTTCCTGGTATTCACTCTCTTGAATGCCCTCCTCACGTCATGCTCCGAGATGGTGAATGTGTTTAGCTCTCCGGCTCTCTCGGCGTGCACGCTGGTTGTGCCGCTAGCGCCGCTAGCGTGGTTAGCTGCAGCCTCGAAACGAGCGTAGAAGGTGTTTAGCTCATCTACCAGAGAAGCGTCCGCATTCACCATTTCGGACGATGGTGTTTTATAGTCCGTTATTGTCCTTAGTCCCTGCCACAGGCTTCTAGAGCCACCTTGTTGGAACTGTGACTCTAGTTTCCTCCCATAGCGCCGCTTTGCATCCTTCACCGCTCTGCGAACACTGTAAGATGCAGCCTTGTATTCATCCATGTCTCCGGTGGCGAGCCCCGTGTTGTAGGCAGCGGAGCGGGATCTCAGAGCGTCGCGGATGGTTTTATCCACCCATGGCTTCTGGTTGGGAAACGTTCTGATAGTGGTTTTTTGCACCGTATCATCCGTTAGTTTCCCGATGAATCCCACAACCGCTTCCGTAAACATGTTGACGTCATCAGAGCTGCGCCGAAACATGTCCCAGTCTGCGTCATCCAAAGCGTCCTGCAGAGCGGCCACCGATTGGTCAGTCCAGCGCGCGACCTCCCTCTGAACCGGAGCTTCCTGTTTCAGCCTTTGTTTGTAAACAGGCATGAGGAAGATGGCAGCATGGTCCGATTTCCCAAACGGTGGACGTGATTGTGCCTTGTAGCTGTTCTTAAGTGTCGTGTAGCAGTGGTCCAGTGTTCTTTCGCCCCTGGTGGGGAAGGTGATGTGCTGATAAAAGTTCGGGAGTGCGCGCTTGAGGTTGGCACTGTTGAAATCTCCGACCACAATGAGCGCAGCGTCCCGATGCTGTGTTTGGTGAAGAGTTAGTGTCTCCTGTAAGTCCCATACTGCAGTGTCCGTGTCCGCTTGAGGTGGAATATAAACGGCACTGACTATGACCGAGCTGAATTCCCGAGGTAGATAGAAGGGCCGACATTTGATGGTCAGTAGTTCCAGGTTTGGTGTGCAGGAGCGTGAAAGAGGAACAATGCTCGCGCTGTCGCACCAGTGTTTGTTCACCATCAGACACACACCACCTCCTCTTGACTTCCCCGAATCCAGTGTTCTGTCCATGCGGTAAACCGAGAAAAACTCGGCCGGCTGGATGGCGTGGTCTGGTACCGCAGGGTTCAGCCATGTCTCGGTGAAGCAGAGAAGGTTGCTGTCCCGAATGTCTCTCTGGAACCTGAGGTCGTCGAGCTTGTTCTCCAGTGACTGGACGTTGGCTAACAGGATACTAGGTAAGGGAGCGCGGTGTGCGCGTGCCCTCAGCCTGTTCCTGACGCCGGCTCGTTTCCCTCGCGGACGCCGGTACGGGTCGCGTCCTTTGTTCTCCCTCAGGATCTCTCTCGGCCAGCATGGGTCCGGGTTTAAAAGCGGCGAAAGGTGAGTGCATTGTACACCAATAGATATAAGAGTGTCTCTGTCATATCTAATGGTGTCCATCTTGTGTAGATGGAAATAAAACTAGTTAAATAAAAGTATAAAAAGTATAAAAATAAACAAAAAAGAAAAACCGTAGCCGGAGCAGTCGTGACGGCAGCCGACCTCACCGGCGCCATCTTGAATCCTATCAGAATCCTATCAGAATGGTAAGGTTTGAGTTTGTCATGGTGAACAACTTTGACTTTGGTCTTTGGGTTTCTCTGAATCTGGTACACTAGATCATCCAAATGTCCCAGGATAAAGTAAGGGCCGTCGTAGTTAGGGAGAAACTTCCTGATCTTGTCTTTCACGCGTTTGGTCCCCTTGACTAGGTACCACACCGCATCACCAACCTTGTAACATGTCTGAGCTGCTCTCTTATCATACTGCCTTTTAGCACGCTCCACAGATTTGCCCAGTGTTTCCCTCGCGACCTGGTGTGCCGACTCCAACCTTTCTCTCATCTGAACCACATACTGGGGGAACGATTTAGTAGTTGTATCGTTTAGAGGCTCTCCCGTGACCAGGTCCATGGGTTCCGTTATCTCTCTGCCCAAGAGCATCATGTTTGGGGTGAATCCAGTTGAACTGTGTTTGGTCGCTCAGTAAGCCATTACAGCGTAAGGAACCATAAGATCCCACTCCCAGTGACATCGCTCAGAGGTTGTGGCTAGGATTTTCTGTAGAAATGCATTGAACCGCTCGACCTGTCCATCTGACTGAGGTCGAAAAGGTGTTGTACGGGTCTTATCAACGTCTAACAACTCACACATGGTCTGGAAAACCTCAGATTCAAAATTGGTGCCCTGGTCACTATGCAGTGTAAACGGTGCTCCGTAATGGCAGACCCATTCAGCGACTATAACCTCTGCTACAGTGACAGCCTGGTCATTGGGCAGTGGGAAGGCTTCTACCCATTTGGTAAAATAGTCTTGCACCACAAGTATATAGCGATTGAAACATTCTGTCTCGTTCATGGGACCCATCAAATCAACAGCAATCCTTTCCATGGGAGCACCTACTCGCACGGTACCCATAGGTGCCTGAGGCCTCTTTAATGGACGAGCCCTTGCAGCACAACTGGTGCAGGTGTGACACCACAGTGAAACATCATCTCGCATTTGATACCAATAGTATCTGGTCTGCAGCCGTGACAATGTTCGCTCCACCCCGAAATGTCCACCCACTGGCCCCTCGTGTATTTGGCGCATAACATCTTACCTAAAAATGCGTGGCAGAAGCACTTGAGGGTAAAATTCAGGCCCAACATTCAAGTAGTAACGTCGTACCAGAATGCCATCCTTTAAATATAGTCTTTGCCATTGGCTCCCGTAAGCTTTTGTTGCTGGGCCATAGGGTGATACATCTTCCCAGGAGGGTCGTCCCTCACCTTCCTGTATGCACCTCTTGATAGGGGCTATATCAGCATCCGCTGCTTGAGCGAAACGCAGTTCCTCAGCAGTCCAACCAGAGAATGAAGAAGTACTGGCGGTGATGGCAGGCTGCACTACCCCCACTGCACAAAACTCCGGGGTAACAGCTATAGGTACATTATCTACCGGTTCAAAGTCAAGATCACATTGGACCGCCTGGTGACAGAGCTGCGGACTACTCGAGATTTGATTCTTGAGGTTTCATGGACAATTTGTACGGCATGGCCTCCGCGAAAGCACGTCAGCATTTCCATGACAACGGCCTGGGCGGTGGACAACTCTGAAGTCATATTCCCCAAGCTTCTCGAGCCATTTGGCCAACTGTCCCTCTGGTTCTCTCATCCTCAGCAGCCACTGTAGGCTACTATGGTCTGTGCGTACAGTGAAAGGTCTACCCAACAGGTACTGACGAAAATGCGCTGTGAACTCCACAACAGCTAAAAGTTCTCTTCGTGTGGTGCAGTAATTCTGTTCAGTCGGCGTCAAACTCCGACTTCCATATGCTAACACACGTTCCTCTCCTTTCTGCTGTTGAGAAAGCACAGCTCCAATTCCGAAGTTGCTGGCATCTGTGTCAAGAACAAGGTCACCACTGTCCATTGGGTAACCAAGGATAGGGGCAGTAGTGAGCAGCTCCTTTAACTTATCAAAGGCCTGTTGGCTCTCAAGGGTCCAGTGAAATCGAGCATGTTTTCTCAACAGGTTATGAAGGGGCTTTGCAATTGCAGCAAAGTCTTTGACAAAACGTCTATAATAGGATGTGAGCCCCACAAACTGACGGACTTCGTGAATACTTGTGGGCTGTGGCCATTCTCGAATTTTCCGCACTTTTTTTGGGGTCGGTGGCTATTCCCCGCTCTGAGACGATGTGGCCCAGGTAGACCACCTGGCGGCGGAAGAGACAGCACTTGGCGGGTTTCAGTTTCAGGTTAGCCTGGCGTAGCCTTTCAAACACCTGCGCCAGGCGCTGGAGCATTTCCTTTACATCCTTGCCTAGCACAATGATGTCATCCAGGTATACCAGTGCTGGAATGTCGCCGGTGCGTTACAAAGGCCAAAAGGCATGACGTTCCACTCGAACAGTCCCTTCCTGCTGCAGAACGCAGCTGCCTGTCTCGCCTGTGGTGTCAACTCCACTTGCTAGTACCCCGAGGCGAGGTCCAATGTACTATACCATCTCGCTGCAGAGAGTGTGTCTAGTGTGTCTTGGCTCCTTGGGAGTGGGTAAGCGTATTTTATAGTGCGCTCATTTAGTGCCCGGTAGTCAACACACAGTCGGTACGTTTGATCTTTCTTTTGCACCATTACAATGAGTGAAGCCCAGCAACTACTACTTTGGGAGGCTAGGCCAGCCTCCAAATTCTGTTTAATCTGTTCATCTGCGCTTTGTTGTTTCTCAAACGCCATTCTGCGCGGTTGCTGTTTCACAAGTGGGCCAGGCCGGATCTGAAAATCATGTTGCACTAGATTCGTGCGTCCGATGTCTGTGAGTCCAGTGGAGAAAACATCACTGTAAGTTTGGAGCAGCTTTTTTTCATGTTGTTCTGTCTTCCTCAGATCTTCTGTACTTTCCGTGTTCAGTGACTGTAAGTGACTTGGAACCATGGGGCATGGATCTACCAAAGGCGACATTGTAGTTTTAGTCTGGACCACATGGGCAGGTTGAAGGATTTGGGCAATTACTCCTTTCCTCACTTTCACAGCAACGTTACCTGGGTTATACAGTCTCACGGGCACTCGATTACTTAGATTGGCATCAATTATAATCCGTGCCACCATCACCTGGTGCTTCTCTGTGAAGCCTTTAGTCGGACTCAGCAGTATGTTGCCTTGTACTTGTCCCCGAAAATTTGCATTATCTGGAACGATGTATTCACATCCTGCTTCAAAGACAGCTGTGCGTGCTATGCGGACCACGTGCGCCCTTGGCTTGTTCTTTTGGTTAAAATACGGAATCTGCTCACCAAACAATACAATCCTCTGACTGCCAAAGTCAAGATGTGCCCGGGCTTGCTCCAAGAAAGGGTGCCCCAGAATGGCTTCAGTGCCCTCGGCTACATCTGCTACAATGAAATCAACACTGACCGTGTGGGCTCCAATCTGCACTGGAACATCCACTTCCCCAAGGACATCAACATTTGCTGGACTTATTCCTTGTAGGGCCTGTACAGTGGATAGTTTGAGTGGGGGTCTTACATCAGCATCGATGGCCTCATAGCAAATCTGAGGTAACACGTTCCTCCTGGCCCCACTGTCCAGCAGGGCACATATTTCCATGTCATACAGCAGCATATGAATACACATCTCCGGCCCACCCCCCTTGACTCTGAGAACTGTGGAAGCAGGCTGGGTCCCGGAAGACAGAGGAAGGGTTGGAGTCATACTTTCCAGATTGAGCCTGGGTGAAGGGCAGTTCCGCCTCATATGACCAATGCCTTGGCAGTTGTGACAGACAATCTTTTCCCAATTTACTTTACCCCTTCTCATAAATTTTTGTGGGCGAGTTTTAAATTCTGCTTTTGAGTTGTTTTTCTCCCTCCACACAGGAGCCAACGACTTCGCATCTTCCTCGTCACCTTCACTCTCGTCTGGATATTCACGCACCGCAGCTGCTCACGTCCTTCGTTCTACTAGTCTCGTGGTGGATTGCATAAGTTGTGTTACACTGGTGGCTGCTCGACGTGTGGTCTCATACCTGTGTGCAATTTCATAGGCGTGGGCCAGAGTACGTGGCCTCTCTTCCAGCAGCCTTTGTACGATATCCGCATCTCCCATGGCATTAATGAACACTTCAACACTAATTGAGTCTTGTTCTTTTTCAAAACGATCTGCATAAGCAATGGAGACTTTTTCATAAATGTAATCCCTCAGCACATGGAGTGGCTCGCCTGCTCTGTGGACCCTCTGCCTCAACTCTATTCCAATGGCAGCAGCATGTTCGGACGAGGGACCATATGCAGCCTCAACTTCCTCCACTATGCGGCCATAATTCCAACGGCTGGAACGGGGATTCTTGTGGATCACTGCACCTGCAGCACCTACTAGACAAAACCTCATCTGTACAGTCATAGTTCTTTCTGACCAATGATTAGCTTTCGCACAATCCTCAGAACGGCTTAAGAACTCTCGCCATGAAGCAGAGCCATCAAACTGGTCTGGATCTGTGCATGTTGAGCGTGGGTAATTTACATTTCCTGGTGTGCTGTGCGCATAGCCCCATGTATTAATTCCGCTGTCATATAAATGTTCATTTTTTACCCCACTAATAAATGGATTGGTTGCTCTTGCTGTGTGCTGTGATAAGTGTGTCTCATAGCAGCATGTAGGTCTGCTTACCGAAAGAGATGTAGGACACTGAGCAGAACTGCATTTAAATGGGTTGTTGTTATTATCAGTCTTTGATACTTGAGCATCCATTTCATTGAGCCAGTCAATAAATGATATATGTGTTTGTTTTTCATCAGCAGGCATCTTCTCCCGAATATCCGCCATGTTGACTTATTCTCTGGTTCAGTCTGATAGTTTAAAATGTCAGTTTAACTCACCACTCACAATGAACATATCCCAGACGAGCCCCCAGTGTTACTAATCTGCATATACTTCCTCCGGCGGCAGCGTAACGACTTCTCAGTTCTGGTTCGTGTAATGATGAGCTAGACAACGTTAGCCGATGTATCCGTTTTTTTACTGGTTCTTATCAGACAAATTCACAAGATACAGTGTAGTATAATTCCCAGGTGGATAACTTATCCTAAACAAATGCACTGCAGAACACAAACAGGTTTTTCATACACGAATCACGCACATGGAACATATTCAACTCGCACACTTCACTTCCTCACTATACTACCCACAATGCACCCCACTCCTGGACTACAATACTGCCCACAACATCCTTAAAGGAACAGTTCCCGTTTTCCCCTCTGATGCAACACCAGCACCAGAGCCTATTTAGCTTGGCGGCACCTGACTTTCAGCCCAGGTACATGATTACCACTTGAAGGAGCAGCACTGTTTTTATTGTGGAGAGTTGGGGCAGCTGTGATAGGATGTTCCAATGTTTTCTCCACCCACGGTCTCAGGTTGTACCTCCCCATGGACCGTATGTGGGATTGTAGATGATCCAAGATGGCGGCGCGGCAGTAGCTCGCAGCGGCCTCTCCGGATCCAAAAATGGTGCTTTCACCATATTTAGCCCGACCTTCCACAATACATGGACACCAGAGACAGCTGTGTTCATGTGTACGACCACCAGACACTGTTACAGTACAGACATCATGCAACCAACAATCTGCATGATGATCTTATTAACAACCTTCGCGACCTCGGCTTGCTGCGACCTCAGCCACAAAGACCAGGCCCCCAGCCCTCGGTGTTACCTGATGCCGGTGGCCGGGAGAGGAGACCTCGAAAGCGCTGTTCGAGGAAGCGGAAGCGCGGCAAGCGGGCGGGTATCCGTGCTAGGCTAAATGCTAACCCTAGCCGGCCGGCTATCCCGTCCATTTTTCTTTCCAAAGTCTGCTCCCTGGATAATAAACTGGACTACATCCGACTCCAGCAAACCACACGGCGAGAGTTTAGAGACTGTTGCGTCTTTGTTTTCACGGAGACGTGGCTCAGCGACAGAGTTCCGGACGCCGCCATCCAGCTAGACGGGCTAACCGTGTTTCGAGCCGACAGAAACACAGCTCTGTGCGGTAAGACTCGCGGTGGTGGCGTGTGTGTTTATATCAACACGGAATGGTGTAAGAACTCTGTGCTTGTTTCATGCTACTGCTCATCGCTAGTGGAGTTTGTGACTGTTAGATGCAGACCCTTTTATTTACCACGGGAATTCACCACTGTTTACATCGTCGGAGTTTACATTCCACCCAGCGCTAATGCTAAGGAGGCACTGAGTGAACTCTACGGCGCTATTAGCGACCTGCAGAATGCTCACCCCGACGGATTGTTTATTATCGCCGGAGATTTCAACCATGCGAATCTCAAGACTGTGCTTCCTAAACTCCATCAGCATGTGGACTTTGCAACGAGAGGAGCGAACACGCTGGATCTTGTTTACACAAACATCCCCGGCGCGTTTCGTGCGGAGCCCCGCCCCCATCTCGGATACTCAGACCACTGCTCTGTTATGCTTATTCCAGCATACAGACCGCTCGTCAGGCGCTCTAAACCGGTTCTGAAACAGGTGAAAACCTGGCCAGAAGGAGCTACTTCTGCTCTTCAGGACTGTTTTGAGTGCACTGACTGGGACATGTTTAGAGAGGCTGCAACCTACGGCGATTCCATCAACTTGGAGGAGTACACGTCATCAGTGACCTGCTACATCAGTAAGTGCGTTGACGATGTGACCATCTCCAAGACCATCACTACACGCTCCAACCAGAAGCCGTGGATGACTGCAAATGTGCATGCACTGTCGAAACAAAGAGACTCTGCCTTCAGAACAGGGGACAAGGCGGCCTTAAAAACAGCAAGGGCCAAACTGTCTCGTGCTATCAGAGAGGCAAAGCGCACGCACGCGAAGAAAATCCACGACCACTTCCAGGACAGTGGAGACACCCGGCGCATGTGGCAGGGCATCCAGGCGATCACGAATTACAAGACCACATCACCTGCTTGTGACCGTGACGCCTCCCTCCCAGATGCGCTGAACGACTTCTACGCCCGGTTTGAGGTACAGAACAATGTGGTGGCGAGGAAGACCATCCCTCCTCCCACTGACCAGGTGCTCTGTCTAACCACAGCTGAAGTGAGGAAAACTCTATGCAGAGTTAACCCACGGAAGTCTGCTGGACCTGACAACATTCCTGGCAGAGTGCTCAGGGAATGTGCAGAACAACTAGCAGATGTCTTCACTGACATCTTCAACATCTCCCTGAGCAGTAACGTTGTTCCCACGTGCCTCAAGACAACGACCATCGTTCCTGTGCCAAAGAAATCGACTGTCTACTGCCTCAATGACTATCGTCCCGTCATGCTCACTCCCATCGTGATGAAGTGCTTCGAGAGGCTCGTCATGAGGCACATCAAGACACAGCTTCCACCCTCCCTGGACCCCATGCAGTTTGCGTATCGTCCAAACCGTTCCACGGACGATGCCATCTCCACAACCCTCCACCTGGCCCTCACCCACCTGGAAAACAAGGACTCGTATGTACGAATGCTGTTCATTGATTTCAGCTCAGCATTCAACACAATCATTCCTCAGCACCTGATCGAAAAGCTGAACCTTCTGGGCCTGAACACCTCTCTCTGTAACTGGATCCTGGATTTCCTGACTGGGAGACCTCAGGCAGTCCGGATCGGGAACAGCATCTCCAGCACCACCACACTGAGCACTGGAGCCCCTCAGGGCTGCGTGCTCAGTCCACTGCTGTTCACTCTGCTGACTTACGACTGTGCACCAACGCACAGCTCGAATCATATCATCAAGTTTGCTGATGACACGACCGTGGTGGGTCTAATCAGCAGGAACGATGAGTCAGCATATAGAGAAGAGGTGCAACGGTTAACTGCCTGGTGTGGAGCAAACAACCTGTCTCTGAACGTGGACAAAACGAAAGAGATAGTTGTGGACTTCAGGCGAGCACAGAGCGACCAATCTCCACTGATTATCGATGGATCCTCTGTGGAGATCGTCAAGAGCACCAAATTCCTTGGTGTTCATCTGGCGGACAACCTCACCTGGTCACTTAACACCAGCTCCATCACCAAGAAAGCCCAGCAGCGTCTCTACTTCCTGAGAAGGCTGAGGAAAGCCCATCTCCCTCCCCCCATCCTGTCCATGTTCTACAGAGGGACCATTGAGAGCATCTTCAGCAGCTGCATCACTGCCTTTTTTGGGAATTGCACCGTCTCGGATCGCAAGACCCTACAGAGGATAGTGAGGACAGCTGAGAAGATCATCGGAGTCTCTCTCTCCTCTATCATGGACATTTACACCACACGCTGCATCCGCAAAGCACACAGCATTGTGGATGATCACACACACCCCTCACACACATACTTCACCCTCCTACCATCAGGAAAACGGTTCCGAAGCATTCGGGCCGTCACAACAAGACTGTGTAACAGTTTCTTTCCACAAGCCATCAGGCTTCTCAACACAAAGAACTGAACAGAACTCACACACACTCACTTACACACACACACACACACACACACACTCACTGTGTGTTACTGTTACTGAACTGTACAACCTGGACTAAACACAATCATCACTCATCTCGATCCACTCCACCACCATTTATATATTTATTATTATTTATACTCGCACCTTATATTCAGTACAATGTTTACATGCTGTTTTTGCACCTTTTATATTACAGTAAAATGTTTACATGCTGTCTTTGCACCTCCTTGCTGCTGTTCTTTTGCACTACATTGCTCTGTTCTGTTGTACTTTTTCCTGGGTATAGTTTTTACATTTCTCCTTCACAGTACTGTATATTTAAGTATACAGTAGGTTTACTAGTCGGCGCTATACTTGGTTTTTGACTTTTGTCTTGTCTTGTGTTGTCTGTCTGCACTCTGTCTGTCTGTACTGTTCTTTTGTTTGCACTGTTTGCACCAGGCTGCACTCGATGCAC
Source organism: Silurus lanzhouensis (assembly GCA_039877035.1). Lineage (NCBI taxonomy): Eukaryota > Metazoa > Chordata > Actinopteri > Siluriformes > Siluridae > Silurus > Silurus lanzhouensis. The sequence goes on from JBCEWE010000379.1 coordinate 101,964, forward strand.
TTTATGTTGTTTTGTTGTTTAGTGTAGCACCAGGGTTTCGGAGGAACGTTGTTTCGTTTTTACTGTGTACTGTGTACCACTGTGTATAGTAAAAATGACAATAAAAAGCCACTTGACCACTTGACTTGACCAACAGAAGGCAGGCCCCAGTGGATTCCAAAGTGGCTTTAATTTCATCAACTCCTCCCTGACAAGACACCTACAGTTTCCCTTGGAACACCTTTTGGCACCCCAGTCCATTACTGAACTGGATGGCAGACCCTCAGGTCCCAAGAAACCAAACCATGACCCTTCAATTAATCAACTCTGAACACTAGGAGGAATTGTAGCTTCACATGGTCACATCTCAATTCAATTCAGTTTATTTTTATTTGTATAGCACTTGTCCTGTGTTTTCTCCCTGTTCCCCTCTAGAGGTTACCATCAAGTCAAGTCAAGTCAAGTGAAGTCAAGTCAAGAAGCTTTTATTGTCATTTCAACCATATATATATCTGAAGCAGTACACAGTAAAATTAAACAACATTCCTCCTGAACCCAGGTGCTACATAAAACAACATAAAACTACAGTCACAGAACAGAAGAACACAGGGCCAGGAACTAAGATCCTCACCACATAAAGTGCAACTCTACAATAGCAGAAAAATGTAAACAGAATTGTGCAATTCAACAATAGCAGCAATCAAAATTAACTGAACAGTGACCAAAGGATTTGGACAGAATATTGTGCAAAAAGAGCAAGTCCCGGAAGATCAGCAACAAACGGCATGTAAACATTTTGCGATATTGAAAGGTGTGAATGGTGCTGAAACCTGGGTGTGTGAAGTGTATGTGTGTTGAGTCCAGCTGTACAGATCAGTCAAACAGTTGTGAGCGTGTGGTGATGGTGATCTTGGAGATAGTCATGTCATCAATGCACTTGCCGATGTAGCTGGTCTGTTGACATGTACTCCTCGAAGTTGATGAAATCGCCATTGGTTGCAGCTTCCCTGAACATGTCCCAGTCAGTGCATTCAAAACAGTCCTGGAGAGCAGACATGGATCCTGCTGGCCAGGTTCTCACTTGTTTTTGAGCTGGTCTTGAACGCCTGCTGAGTGGTCTGTATGCTGGGATCAACATAACAGAGATTTGCGTGATTAAAATCTCCGGCGACTATAAACAATCCGTCAGGGTGTGTGTTTTGAAGTTCGCTAATGGTCCCATAGAGTACACTGAGCGCTTCCCTAGCATTAGCGCTAGGTGGTATGTACACTCCGAGCACAATAGTGGTGGTGAATTCCCGTGGTAAATAAAAAGGTCTACATCTCACAACAATAAACTCCAGCAGCGATGAGCAGTAGGTGGAAACAAGCACAGAGTTCTTACACCATTCCGTGTTGATGTAAACACACAGACACACAGACCACCGCCGTGAGTCTTACCGCACAAAACTGCATTTCTTTCAAAGCCCTGCGCAGTTCGGTGTGTGTGTCCCACGTCCTGACATTCGCCCGGAACCAGTGATCCACCACGGGCATGTGGGAAGGTTCATCGGACCATGGAAACAGCGGGGGTTGAAATCCTAAAACGCATTGGAACGCCGTGAGTCCAGTGGTGTCCTGGCACAATGAAATCTGCGCATACTCAGCCGAGGGCAGAAACCGGTTCCACTCCACCTGGTCCTTATGGCAATAAGTACTTAAGTACCTCCCCAGTTCTTGTATCTTCCGCTCCGTTTGACCAATAGATTGAGGGTGGTAACCAGACGACAGATTGACTGTCACTCCCAGTCATCGGTAGAAAGCCTTCCAGACGTGCAAGGTGAACTGGGAGCCCCTGTCAGACGCTATCTCCTACAGGAGACCAAGGTTGCGGAAGACACTCAGAGTGGAGTGGAGCAGTAACCTGGCTGAAACCCCCAATGAATCGGTGGCAGAAGTTGGCAAATCCAAGAAACCTTTGAAGCTCCTTTATCGAGGTGGGAACCAGCCAGTTCCCTACTGCTGTCACCTTCCTCTTATCCATCCTAATACCTGCTTTGCTGATGTTGTCGGCTAGGAACTCTACCAACCTTGGGGAGGTTGAGGTACAGCCGGTGTTAACGCAGCCGGTGATCCGGTTGAGGACCCGGATCACGTGGTCGTGATGTTTCTGCAGAGTCCGTGTAAAGATCAGGATGTCATCTATGTATACGATCACGAACTGGTGAAGGAAGGGATGGAAAACCTTGTTCATGAAGTTCTGAAATACTGCTGGAACAATGGAAAGGCCATACGGCATGACCCGGTACTCATAGTGGCCAGAGGGGGTAATGAACGCTGGCTTCCACTCGTCCCCCTGGCGTATGCGCACTAGATTGTACGCGCTCCTGAGATCCAACTTGGTAAAGTTCACCATCCTAAGTGCTTCGAGAGGCTCGTCATGAGTCACATTAAGACCCAGCTCCCACCCTCCCTGCACCACCACACTGAGCACTGGGGCCCACCAGGGCTGTGTGCTCAGTCCACTGCTGTTTACTTTGCTGACTCATGACTGTGTAGCAATGCACAGCTCGAATCATATCATCAAGTTTGCTTATGACACGACCGTGGTGGGTCTAATCAGCAAGAACGACGAGTCAGCATACAGAGAGGAGGTGCAACGGTTAACTGCCTGGTGTGGAGCAAACAACCTGTCTCTGAACGTTGACAAAACCATAGAGATGGTTGTGGACTTCAGGAGAGCACAGAGCAATCAATCTCCACTGATTTTCGATGGATCCTCAGTGGAGATTATCAAGAACACTGAATTGGTGTTCATCTGGCGGATAACCTCACCTAGTCACTCAACACCAGCTCCATCACCAAGAAAGCCCAGCAGTGTCTCTACTTCCTGAGAAGGCTGAGAAAAGCTCCCCCCCCATCCTGACCATGTTCTACAGAGGGATCATTGAGGGCATCCTGAGCAGCTGCATCACTGCCTGGTTTGGGAACTGCACCGTCTCGGATCGCAAGACCCTACAGAGGATAGTGAGGACAGCTGAGAAGATCATTGGAGTCTCTCTCCCCTCTATTATGCACATTTACACCACACGCTGCATCCGCAAAGCAAACAGCATTGTGGACGACCCCACACACCCGTCACACACACTTTTCACTCTCCTGCTATCATAGAAGCGGTTCCAAAGCATTCGGGCCGTCACAACAAGACTGTGCAACAGCTTTTTCCCGCAAGCCATGAGGCTACTTAATACACAGAACTGAAGGGATCTCACACACACACACACACACACACACACACACACACACCAAATGCTGGACTTAACACTTAACACACACTCATCACTCATCTCAGTCCATTCCACCATCACCTATTTATTATTATTTATATTTGACTGTACTGCACTGTTTAACTGCACGTTTCACTGTATTACTGTTTACATGCATTTTTTGCACCTTCAACTTTATTATACGTTTACATGCTGTCTTCTGCACATCTTAACTGCTGCTGCATTTTCGCACTACATTGTGTTCTTATATTCACTCCCGGGTATAGTTTTTACAGTTCACAGTACTGTATAACCAAGTATACAGCAGGTTTACTGGTCGGCGCTGTCTTGGTTTTGTGTGTTGTCTGTCTGTACTGTTTTTTTGTCTGCACTGTTTGTGCTAGATTGCACTCGATGCACTTTATGTAGCTTGTATTGTGTTGTAGCTTTATGGTATTGTTTAGTGTAGCACCAGGGTTCCAGGGGACCGTTGTCTCGTTTTTACTGTGTACTGTGTACCACTGTGTATAGTAGAAATGACAATAAAAGACTCTTGACTTGATCTCACAGCCAACATTTCAATGTCCAAGCTGCAGACACGTTCCTTAATCATGATGTGAGCAGAGTTACATTATCTTTTGTTGACAGGAAATAACAGCCCCCCTCTTTTCTATTTATCATTCATAATGCAATGCTTGTCTGCCCTTTGATGGACTGAAAATGCTCCTAACATGATTGCCAGCATGGTGCTGAATGGACAGCGCCACTTCAGCACTCCAGCATTCATTTTGTGGAAAGCCAGCATGCATATTGCCCATAGGCGGGAAAGAGAAACAAGACACAGCAGGTAATAGATGTTAAAAAGAGTAGCTTATCAACAATGTTGAGAAGATGTCAGAGTATAAAAGTAGAGCTGTATAAATGCCCCGATCAGGCATCATCTGACGTGCACCATCTGACAACATGGAGTAACCCAGGAGCTAGCTGCCAGACTCCAGGCGGCCTGCAGCTGCTACCACTGTCAGCCCGCTTGAGCACTTCAGGCATTACCGCTTAAATCACTGAGGAAACGCCCACTCCCAACCAGCTGCACGGATATGGCGTCAAATTTTCTGGCACTTATAAGGACGCCTGAATCCTCCAGACAGTGCCAGATTGTCAATTCGGTACAGAGCGCTCCAAGGTGGCCTACGTCATTTCCATCCTGTCAGGCCGAGCCCTAAGGTGGGCCACTGCGGAGTGGGAAAGCCAATCAGCCAACTGCAGATCGTTCGCCGCCTTTTCTGCTGAACTCCGGAAGGTCTTCGGCACGTCTACGCCACGCCAAGATGCCGCCCGCTCCCTGGTCTCGGCCGCACAGGGGCATCGCTCTGTTGCAGAGCTCGCGGCTGAGTTCCGGACCCAGGCCACTGACAGCAGATGGGATCGCATCGCCCTTTATGATACTTTCCTCCAGGGCCTCTCCTCTGCTGTTAAGGACGAACTTGCCGCTCGTGATCCACCCCAGGATCTGGATTCACTGATCTCACTGGCTACACGCATCGATCGGCGCATAAAGGAACGCCGCTGGGAGCGTGGTTACCCCGCTCAGACCTTTAACCGCAGTCCTTTAACTGCGAGCGGTTCCCCACCTCGTGTTTCGGGTTCTGGCACCCGTTCTTTCTCTCCGCCGCAAGCCATGGAGATAGGACGCCACCACCTGACCCCCGCTGAGAAGGAGAAACGTCGGTCTTTAGGTCTATGCCTCTACTGCGGAGGTAAAGGGCACATGGCCGCATCCTGCCCAGTAAAAGGCAAGGCTCGTCGGTAAAGGAGGGAGCACCCATGAGCCATTCCTTCCCCGCTCCCTCCAAACCCACTATCTTGGTCCACCTTCAGGTTGGCCCCGGAGGCACGGAATTGGCTGCCTTCGTCGACTCTGGGGCTGATGCCGAATTCATCGACCTCAAGCTTGCCCAGCAACTGCTGGTTCCCATGGAACCCCTACCTGAAGCTCTGCTGATCAGAGCCCTGGACGGCAGCCTTTTAGGCCGGGCCACGCACCGCACTAAGCCTCTGATCATGTCAGTGGGGGAACGACATCAGAAGTGGCTTTCCTTCCTGGTCATCTCCTCTCCCCAAGCCCCCATTATGCTCGGGTTCCCTTGGCTTCAGAAACACAAACCACGTGTTGATTGGATGACAGGGCGTATTCTTGATTGGGGTGTGCATTGCTTCGGCCACTGCCTTGCTCTCCCCCCACCCAAACCACTGCCGGCTGTCACTCCTGAGCACTCTGATTTTAGCATCGGTTCCTGAGGTCTATCATGGCCTTGCGCGCGTGTTCAGTAAGGCCTTGGCTACCTCCCTGCCTCCCCACCGGCACTTCGACTGTGCCATCGAACTGCATCCCGGAGCCAGTCCCCCTAGGGGGCGCCTGTATCAGTTATCAGCCCCGGAGAGGACTGCCATGAACCAGTATATCCGGGAGTCCCTGGCAGCAGGTATCATCCGACCATCCTCCTCCCCAGCTGGGGCGGGTTTCTTCTTTGTCGAAAAGAAGGATAAGTCCCTACGCCCATGTACTGACTACCGGGGTCTTAACGCGATCACTGTCCGGAACCGTTATCCCTTGCCGCTTATGGCCTCGGCGTTTGAGCTCCTGCATGGTGCCACGATCTTCACTAAGCTGGATCTACGCAACGCGTACCACCTGGTGCGTATCAGGGAGGGGGATGAATGGAAGACCGCCTTTAATACCCCAGCCGGTCATTACGAGTACCTTGTCATGCCGTTCGGCCTTACCAACGCTCCGGCCTGTCTTTCAGGCTCTAGTCAACGAGGTCCTCCGTGACATGCTCAATATGTTTGTGTTTGTCTACCTAGATGATATCCTGATCTTCTCCCACTCCATGGACGAACACGTCCGGCAGGTGCGTCAGGTCTTGGAGAGACTTCTCAAGAACGGGCTCTACGTAAAACCCGAGAAGTGTGAGTTCCACACCTCACAGACCTCGTTCCTGGGATACCTGCTTTCAGCCGGTAATATCCGGATGGACCCTGCCAGGGTCCAGGCAATCCGGGACTGGCCGACCCCCACCTCCCGCTGCCATTTACAAAGGTTCCTGGGCTTCGCCAATTTTTATCGCCGCTTCGTAAAGGGCTATAGTTCGGTGGCGGCACCCCTCCACCTCCTGACGTCTTCCCTCCGCTCGTTCTTTTGGGGCCCTGAGGCTGAGGAGGCATTTCTGGAGCTTAAGCGGCGGTTCACGGAGGCGCCCATCCTCATCTTTCCTGACCCGGCTCGGCAGTTCGTTGTTGAAGTTGACGCCTCCGGCGTGGGAGTGGGGGCGGTGCTCTCCCAGGTCTGCCCTGAGGATAACCGCCTGCATCCTTGCGCTTTTTTTTCCAGGCGCCTTAGCTCCTCAGAACGTAACTACCCGGTGGGTGAGAGGGAGCTCCTGGCTGTCAAACTGGCCTTGGAGAAATGGCGCCATTGGTTGGAGGGTGCGGAGGTCCCCTTTCTGGTCTGGACGGATCATCGCAACCTTGAGTACCTCCAATCGGCTAAATGGCTCAACCCCCGACAGGCTAGATGGGGCCTTTTCTTTGGCCGCTTCCAGTTCTCTCTTTCGTACCGGCCTGGGAGCCGGAATGTCAAGCCTGATGCGCTCTCTAGGGTTCATGCCCTGGAGGAGGAGGAGCCATGCCCAGAGACCATCCTTGCCAAGTCTGTGTCGGTCCACACCCTTAGTCTCGCTTTGGAGGAGCGTGTCAAGAATGCCCAAGACAGGGGCCCTGTCCCCGAGGGTTGCCCCACTGGTCCCAGAGGGTCTCCGCTCTGGAGTTCTTCAATGGTGTCACAACTCTCTGTTCTTCTGTCACCCCGGTCAGCCACGCACCTTGTCTCTGGTCAAGGCACGCTTCTGGTGGCCTTCCATAGTTAAGGACACCCGGGACTTTGTCGCAGCCTGCCCCGACTGTGCCCAACACAAGAACCCTCGGCGCAGTTTTGGAGGGAGTTCTGCCACCTCCTGGGCATCTCGACCAGCCTCTCATCTGGGTTTCACCCCCAGACGAACGGACAGACCGAGAGACTCAACCAGGACCTTGAAACCGGTCTCCGCCTCCTTTGCAGTCGGGAACCCTCCTCTTGGTTGGACAAACTTTTATGGATTGAGTATGCCCATAACACTCTTCCCACTGCTGCCACAGGACTTGCGCCCTTCCAGGTGGTCCACGGTTTTCTGCCGCCAATTTTCTCCAACCAGGAACCCCGGTCCGCCGTTCCTTCTGCCGCCCTTTTCTTCCGACGCTGCCGTCAAGGCTGGAGAGTGGCCCGAGAAGCCCTGCTCAAGAATGGCATAAGGCTTTGCCAGGGGGCCAACCGTAGGCGGCGCCTAGCCCCCCGCTACCGTGCCGGGCAACGAGTGTGGCTCTCTACTCGGGACCTTCCCCTTAAGGCCACCTGTCGGAAGCTCGCCCCGCGCTTCATCGGCCCCTTCCCCATTTCCAAGGTCGTCAATCCCGTGGCCCTCCGACTCAGGCTCCCCAGGGCGCTCCGGGTCCACCCTACGTTTCATGTGTCTAGGGTTCACCTCGTTCAGGCCTGCTCCCTGGTGCCCTCCGCCAGACCCCCTCCACCCGCACGGGTCGTTGATGGGGGGTCCTGCCTACACCGTGCGCCGACTGCTCCGCTCCCGTCGTCGTGGTCGGGGCCTCCAGTACCTTGTGGATTGGGAGGGCTATGGTCCTGAGGAACGCTCCTGGGTCCCCTCCCGCTTTATCCTGGACCCTGGCCTGATTGCTGGCTTTCATCGGGCCCACCCGGGGCAGCCTGTTGGGGAGTCCGGTCAGCCCGCTTGAGCACTTCAGGCATTACCGCTTAAATCACCGAGGAAACGCCCACTCCCAACCAGCTGCACGGATATGGCGTCTAATTTTCTGGCACTTATAAGGACGCCTGAATCCTCCAGACAGTGCCAGATTGTCTTTAGGCTTGCCCTGATTACTCTCCAGCGTATTCTCTGTTTTGTTTGTTCTTTTGTTTCTGACCTGTTCATTCTGTCCTCCGGTTTCCGGCTCGGCTCTGCTCTGCTCGCGCTGAACGCGCTCCGGTTTCCGACTCGGCTCTGATCTGCTCGTGCTGAACGCGCTCCGGTTTCCGGCTCGGCTCTGCTCTGCTCGCGCTGGACGCGCTCCGGTTTTCGACTCGGCTCTGCTCGCGCTGAACGCGCGTTTCGGATTCCGGCTCGCGCTGAACGCGCTCCCGTTTCCGGCTCGGAATCCTCACCCTCCGCGCACATCGGCTCCCTGAATCGGCTCCCTGAATCGGCTCCCTGAATCGGCTCCCTGAATCGACTCCCTGAATCGGCTTCCCGATTCAGCTCTGCACAGCCTTTCTCCCCTGCTTCTTTTGCATCTGCCTTGGATCTTATAACCTGAACTTTCTGACAACCACACCCTTTACCCGGCCCAGGAGGTGCAGTGACTGTTCAGCAAGATGTCAACAAACAATGAGAAATAAGTTTTCTGCACATGTTTGAGCACACTGCTATGTGGGAGATTTGGCGCAAACAAGACTGAGCACAACTAATGGCTCTGTTCCTCTCTGGAGTTCAGTTCGCCTTTTATAATGTTCCCAAAAAAGATACCAGAAATTATGATGCGCTGATGGAGGAGATCTTAGTGTGCTGTAGGCTGTACTTTATTAATGTGACTTCAGAGTTTCATAAGTGGACCTAAAAACCAAAAGAGCATAAATGGGGGTGCTGCTGCACACTACAAATAAATGGCTGCAGCCTGGAAAACTCAACCATGGAAGTCACAGAGTTCCGAATTTTCTCTCCAACACAGAGAGCAGAGCAAAAGCCAGGAGCATGTGTAGTTCTGAATTGTTCGGAATTGAGCTCACGTTGGTGCTGGGATTTGAACTCAGAACGGTCTGATAAATATATTTCTTTGTTACTGCCTGAGATGTTCTAGAAGGACATTAAGCACAGATTCATCACTACAAGATCCACTCACTCAACTCAAACACACATCATCACATTCTAGTGAAAATAATCAAAGCACTTTTATTTCATTCAATGTATAAAAATAGATGATTGTTACAGAATATGAAAAACAGCAAATTAAAGCATGAAAAATATAAAATATAAACTTTTTCTCATTCTGAAAGCTAAAAAAATCTTATTTGTTGTATATTTAATTGTACTGTGGTTGTGACACATAACATCTCGAATCCTGAATCTATAGTTTAATAGAATTTAATATTAAAATGAACCTTCATTCATTCATTTCAAAAGTGAGAATACTGAATTAAAGCTGAGATTATAAAACAAAGTCCTGAGAAGAAGAAAAGAAACGAGAGAATCCTGAATGAAACCTGAGGAACTCCAATGTAAATCTGAGAAAACTTTATAAAAACTGTTTCTATATTTACACTAATGACATCTACTAGATCTGACTTGCAGCATATCCAGCTAGCGAATAAACACTGCAATATAGCAGGCTAATCTAATTAGCATGTCAGAGTGTGAATATTTCATAAAGGAATTCTGGAATCCAATTAATTTCTATAGTTTGGAGTTAAAAACACAGAATTGAACAGAAATGTAAATGTGTCTTTGTTTGAACTGAATAAAAAAGTAGAGTTTTAAGGAATAAAAAGCTTTTTGTTAGTTGTGAAG
>JBCEWE010000379.1:116858-156858 GCA_039877035.1 Silurus lanzhouensis
TGTTTTTGATATTTCACATGGTCCAGCCAGTTAGGAGCAGATTCTACTTTCGCACTGGATGAGGTCAAATGCTCAAGTGTTCCACAGTTCAGCTCTCAACACACCATATCTGCTGTTTCTAATTCCTGCTCCATCTGATTGTGACACACATTACCCCAGGTTCCATTGTAGAACACTTCCAGATTCCCCTCACAGCCCTCCGTGAGTCGGATCTCTTTAAACTCTGGTGGGAGAAGGATGATTTATACACTTCTACATATTGAATATATTTAACAGGTTTATTCTCAGTCATCACACTGTACCTGAGCACACGACTCCTACGTCCTCCTGGTGTCCACATTCACCCTCTTCACACAGCTGAAATCTGCAGTTCCACAGGGACGTCTCATTCCCCTCACACTCCACCTCATTCAGACATATGGACCCAGTTCCAGGACCAAACCAGGCTGGTGTGTGGGTACTGAGGGCCCGTCCACACTGCAGCTGTCTGCACACCACATCTGCATCCTCAATACCCCAAGAGTCATCACACACTGTTCCCCATGAACCACTGTGGAAAACCTCCAGCCTTCCTGCACAGTCTCCTCCAGAACCTACCAGTCTGATGGAGCTGGGGCCTGGGTTAAAAAAAAAATCATTAAATTAAAAAATAACGAAATAATCCTAGTAAAATCTTTAATCCGTAAAGTTTATGAAGACTGATTCAAATTCTTAAATGTCTAACCTGATTGTTGATCATTTGTAGGTGTTGTATTTGTAACTGCTATGGTGCTCACCTGAGCAGGTGATGTACAGATGTTCTCCAGAGGTGCAGTTGACAGCTTGTGCACTGCTGCAGTTCCCCAGATGAGCTTCACTCCCAAAGCAGCTGAAAGCCGTTACACAACCGTGTTTGTGTTCAGTGGTGGATGGAGATGAACGGTAGTTCAGCACAGAGCCACAGCCCAGCTGTCTGCAGAGCACAGACGCCTCAGACAGACTCCACGAGTCCAGGAGAACTTTCCTCCAGTCCTGCCTGAAATAAATCTCCACCTCCCCCTGACACTCGCTCCCTCCAGACAACCGCACTCGCCCCTCATGAAACGCCATGGATGATCCTGAAGCAGAAGAACATCAGTGAAATATTCTAATGAACACTGACTTTATTCACTAACGTGGTGTACGTGATGTTAATATCTCACCGTTACAGATCACTCCAGCATCTTGTTTATGAGAACATGCAGCTCGACTCCATGATGAGATGCCACATTGTGATAGGTGTGTCTCATTCCCCTGACAATCAAACACATCAGCCCAGATGTGGCCACTCCCCTCCCCAAACCAGTCCACCTCCACCACAGCCACAGCACTCCCACAATCCAGCTGTGCACAGAGAACATCTGCAGCTCTCATATCCCAGCCTACAGCACAAACTGTGCCCCACTCACTGAGGTACTGGAGCTCCACTCGACCAGAACAGGAGTCTGATCCGTTCACCAGCCGAGCCTCTGTGTGACCAGAACAAACAGCCGAGAGCTCAGTGAAAGAGGAACATCAACAAAGACACCTTAAAGTTTGATTGACAGGAACGTGGTCTCTATTTAAACAGAAGTTCAATCATGATACTTTACCAGAACATATTAATCCCACATCATTGTGATGGGAGCAGTTTGAGTGTTTGAGTGAAGATGATGATGGACAGAGGGTAATTTCTGATTCGGTTCCTCTACACTGAAGCTCCTCTGTCCACACCTGACCCTCCCCTCGACCAAAAGCTGATACCAGCACCTTCACAGGAATCCCACAGTCCAGCTCTCGACACACAACCTCTGCATCCTGCTGGTCAAAGTCAACATCACACACTGTGGACCAGGAACCTCCATCAAGCACCTCCACTCTTCCAGAACATCGATGAGGACCAGCAGTGAGTCTCAAATTTTCACCTGTGTCTATTTAAGTATGTAAATATTCTGCCATTTAAAAAACATATACACTATCATGACAAAATTTCAATGCAGCTAAAATATGCTTTAAATGAAATCCAAATGTATCTATAATTTTTATTTTTTATTTATTTATATTTTGGTTGTTTACCTGAGCAGGTGACTCCAGCATCAATAACATGTGCACAGATGTGTCCACCTTGTGAGCTACAGTTATTCAGTGTCAGCTCGGATCCTCTTCAGTACAAATCATATATCCAGATTGGTCCTGATCCTGGTCCAAAAGAAGCCCAATATTGCACATCTACAGCTTCTCCACATTGCAGCTCTCTACACACCACTGCAGCATCTTTCATATCCCAGGCTGAACCACACACTGTTCCCCACTGTCCTTCATGAAGAACCTCCACTCTCCCAGCACAGCGACTTCCACCATCCATCAACCTCACACTGTCTGAGAGAGAGAGAGAGAGAGAGAGAGAGAGAGAGAGAGAGAGAGAGAGAGAGAGAGAGACTAAAAAATGAGTGAGTAGCACAAAATTATGTTTGAAATATAACATATAAAGAGAGAGAGATATGATCTAACTAATAGATTAAATATCAATTAAAATATTTTACTTTTACCCAAAATGATAAATCTAGACAAACCATGGTCCTCAAACACACACACACACATGTACACACACACACAGACACACACACACACACACACACACACACACACACACACACACACACACACACACACACACACACATCAAAGTAAAGTTTTCATGACTGACCAGTGTTTACCTTTTGGGTCAATAGCTACATGGGGTCTATGTTCTCTCAGTAGTATCTTGGTGGAGCTGGTATTTTAACTGACAACCATCCATTTAAAATGTAAATATCTTATCCACTGAGCTACCAATTCCACTGCTACCACTGCAGGGCTCAATCAAGTGGCACCACTGAACAAAGGGGAAAATAAAATATGTGCAGTCTAGACAAGTGTACATCTAACGATCAAAACAATGCAAGTTTGAACTTGACCCAGATGGGTGCAAGTTCCAGGACAGCTGTCAAGGCCAGGACCCAGTCCTTGAATGGTTGGGCCCAGGAAACACCTGTTAACAAGCACCCAAATTTTACCCAACATTACCCATTTGAAGAAATGGACTAAACCTGTCACTGTCTTGACAACTTTTTTGTGATCCTTGCTGTTTGGGAAGCCAGGACAGATGCACCTGCTGCAAAACAAGGTCAAGGCCCTGCAAGGGATAGTGTTTTGACAGGGCCACAGGGAGTCCTCAAGGGCTTTGCCCTGCTATTGAGGAGGAAGTCAGTAAAATGTTGCAAGATCCCCTGGTCAGCCAGTTTCTATTTGCGTTATGGTGATGTCAAAGCCACAAGTAACTCAACAATTGCTTAGAAACTGACTGCTCTCCTGGATGGATAGACTGGTAGATCACCTGGGAAGAGCCTGCTTCTTATCCACCCTGGATTAAAAAAGGTGCACTGGCTGGTGTCCCTAACCAGACCAAAGCGTTGTAGCATCTGGGTAAGGGTCATTTAGACTTCATGTCCCTGGCATTCCTTTTAACACTTGACATCTGCATTTCAATCAAAGGATGAGCACCACGGCTTACACTTTTATTAGGGGTTTTCATACCACAGTGTCATACCCCCACCCCAAAAGACACAAAGCTAGATAACCTCTTGGCATCCCTGCTTGACTTCACAGGGACCCTCAAACCATAAAACAATCCACTCTTGAAAATCCACTTACCATCCAGCCCCCCCCCCCCCCCCTTTCTCAACAATAGTTACAATTTAAAGGTTTATTAATGTATCTCTACTTTGATGCTGTTTTTTCGTTTAAGGCTTGATGTACCTTTAAGAACTTTTCCTGCTCTGATCTTCAGGAGAACCTGGAAGAACATCTGACTCCCTCCTAACAGACTCTTCAAAAGATTCCTTTGTCTACCGCATCTGGACTCTTGTGCAACAAACCAATGTAAGTAACCGTTTTACCAACCAGTCTAAATGCGTGTTTAAGCTCGAGCCCCTTAATATTAAGGTGAATTTGAATTTCTTAATGATTCTCGTTTAGGCTGTAGTTATTTTATAGATTAAGCTTGCCATTCCTTTTCTTTCTTTCTCTCTCTTTCTTATTTTTTTTCTTCTCTTCCTCCTTTTACCTATTCTTAACTTTTTGTTTCTTTTATTTTTCTTTTCTTTCTTTTTTTTTTTGTATGTTTGTGTAGTTAGTTCTATGTTGTGTTTGTCTTATTCATTAAACGCTGTATTTGTCATAAGTGATGTTTTTGTCTTTGTGATTGCCCATTTGTCTCTGAGTGCCGCTCAAATTTAGAAGTTCCTTCAATAGTTGATCTTAAACTACATGCTCTTTTAATTGTACGGTGTAAAGTAAAGAGGGTCGCATCTTTCTTGGCTGTGGAGATACCCCTTTTATAGAATTAATATAAGATTATACTGTTTGTTTGGCGGACGAACAGACCAAATAAGTGTAACGTTAATTCAATTACAGTCAATTCAACAACTTAATTTAAATATTTAGGAGTACTTATAACCTGTTATGATTATGTATAAATATTTCCCTTTTTGCAAGCTAAAATCGCTACAGCGGTTAGCACCCCCAGTGGCCAATTGCAACAACAGTTTGTTCCTTTCTGACTCCACAGACCACCCACAACATTTCAGCAGCTTGTGCCCTAAGCCCACAACAGCTGTTTGCAGCCAATGATCACAATGACATTGTGATCCTCTAAAACACATCATAGGACCACTGCACCACTTCAGGGAAGACCTCCCAGGAAGTCTGGTCTAATGAAAAACCCACCAATGTGTCAGCTAGGACTAAGCAAGGCACAGTATCAGGGGTAATGCATTGGCTCAGTCCTGTGATGCCACAGGAGAAGAGAATTTAAGCAGTCAGCATGTACAAGTCTTTCGTTTTGGTGTTGTCAGAGTATTATCCCTATATTATATTAGATATTATACTAAAAGAGAAAAGCCAGAGAGAAAACTCAGCTCAGAAAACTCAGACTTTTATCTTGATTTCTTAGTCAACATGAAGACATCAAGAGCTGGACACTGTGCTATCCCAAACTTTCATGCGAGAGAAATGTTCTATGCTAAAAATTGATGCCCACCAAACAGTGGTACACTGTCACAAAACAAGAAACTCTTGCTATAAAATAGGCTAATCATCCAGGTACATTACTTCACTCAGGTCTTAAACACCTAACAACACTGTAAGTCAAAAGCTGAGGACTTCTCATTCCAGGTCAGGCACCAAACAGGGGCCCCACAACAACAACACTGGTAGACTCTCAATACAAAACAAACAATAGGCACAAATACTGTCAATAGTAAGCTCAGATCTGTGGAGGTACAGTGACTGTGTGCCTTCAGAACCAAACATACCAAATTAGTCCCTACTGATTACTCTACCAAGCACATTTAAGATCTCTGTGTTTTCAAATGTTCAACCTCTATTGTGTCAACGTTCGGTTGGACTTTAGAGCAAGTTGTTACCATTGCTATAATAGTAGTGTGTTAGCAGTAACAGCACATCTTTTCTTTTTCGCTGTCAAAAAATCAGGGACACAAAATCAATTATTTATATATTTATGACTGTGTTCATGATTGAAATTACTACTATTATTACTACTATAATTTGTTCTGTTACTACTATTATAATCATACCTGTCCTTAAAACTGTCTTCTGATCAGCTGTTATGGAATCTTCATAATTATCAGCTTCATTCCCTACAATAAAACACACATTTGAATTCATAATTTAACCTTAAAGTACAAAAAAAAACAAAAAATAAAAGACAAATTTGCCCTTGAGTATCTTGTGAATTTATGGAATGGTATAGAAATAAATTAAACTATATTTATGATGATGATGATGATGATGATTATTATTATTATTATTATTACTATCTGGGAGAATTACACCCTAATGTCAAGTCAAGTTTATAGTCTCAAAGCAGCTTTACAGAATTTAAGAGTTAAGGTAAATGATGTGATAGGGGGAGGTGGTAGCTCAGGGGGAGGTGGTAGCTCAGTGGGGAGGTGGTAGCTCAGTGGTTAAGGCATTTGACTTTGGATCGGAAGGTCACAAGTTCAAATCCCACCACCACCAAGCTGCCACTGCTGGGCCCTTGAGCAAAGCCCTAAAACCCTCCCTGCTCAGTTGTAAGTCGCTCTGGATAAGGGCGTCTGCCAAATGCCACAAATGTAAATGTAAATGTGTATTTTTCCCTGATGAGCATCATGGCGACTGTGACTCTTTCTGCCCACTGATCACAATCCTAACATATCTGCTTTCTTTATAGTTTGGATGGTGTGGACAATGACACGTTTTTTTATAATACACATATAAACTTAGCAACTTTCAAATAAAACTATTAGACTATTGTATCTTTGTGTCACTTGGCAATGATCCCTGAAACATCCAGCAGGAAGTGTGTGTGAGAGTGAAGGTGTCTCTTCTATATTTAACATCAAACATATTTGAAAAAATGTTTACAAAATTTAAATCATAATTATTATTGTTGTTATTATTAATATTACTTTTTTATTTATATTGGCCATTTAGATTTCCTCTAGAGCTGATCTTAATCAATACTGCCGAGTTGCTGTATCCAACACTGTGCCTTGTTAATTAAAGTTGTCTTTATAATTTTTTTAGAACAAAATCATAACATGTAGTAAACATGATATTTTTAAAGACATTTTATATCTTATGATTTAAAGCAGTTTACCCGAGCAGGTGACTCCAGCATCACCACCATGATCACAAGGATTCACTCCCCATTCTGCTGATCTACAGTTCTTCAGGGTCGACTCTGATCCTCTACAGCCCACATCAAACATCCAGACTGGTCCTGATCCTTCTCCAAAGTGAGAAAAATACCGAATGTTTACAGGCTCCCCACAATGCAACTCTCTACACACCACTGCAGCATCAACCATGTCCCAGTTAATATGACACACTGTTCCCCACTGTTCTTCATGAAGAACCTCCACTCTCCCAACACAGCGACTTCCACCATCCACCAACCTCACACTGTCTGAGAGAGAGAATTTATTACACACACACACACACACACACACACACACACACACACACACACACACACACACACTGTCTGAGAGAGAGAATTTATTACACACACACACACACACACACACACACACACACACACACACACACACACACACACACACACACTGTCTGAGAGAGAGAATTTATTACACACACACTCACACACACACACACACACCACACACACCACACACACACACACACACACACACACACACAATAAATGCTGTGTAAACTCTAAAGATGAATCTGGAGCTGATTGTATAAGTGAGTGGTGAGAAAAAGCCCTGAGGATGATGTGTGTACGCTCATGTACAGCTTTTCAATTCCATACAAATCAAACACTTTGACTGTTTCTAAAGTTGCCATCAGTCCAGGAACATTTCTCCCATTTGCTGATGAAAAATGGTGTGTAGTGTTCAAGTGAGAAGTGTGTGATGTTTTAGTGTGAAGAATCAGTGTGTACTTACCAGCTGCTGTGAGTGTGAGTGTGGATGAGAGAAGAAGAAAAGTCAGACACATTTCCATCTCCCTCCTCGTTCTACACCATGTGTTCATCTCCACTCGCCCAGAGAGACTGAGAGAAGTGTGTCCCCTCACTCAGCCCCCTACAGAGAGAGAGAGAGAGAGAGAGAGAGAGAGACACCAATCACACTCACTGTTACCTTATTAGAAAGACGAGAGGAAATCATCACACAGCCTCAATAACAAATCAGACGAGGCGTCTTTCACTTTCTCCATATATATCAAAAGAACGTCAGCGCTGATCAACAGAGCTCCACCTCCCGTCTCTGAGGAGTGAGAGTGATGAACAGATCTCCACCTCCCGTCTCTGAGGAGTGAGAGTGATGAACAGATCTCCACCTCCCGTCTCTGAGGCGTGAAAGTGATGAACAGATCTCCACCTCCCGTCTCTGAGGCGTGAGAGTGATGAACAGATCTCCACCTCCCGTCTCTGAGGCGTGAGAGCGATGAACAGATCTCCACCTCCCGTCTCTGAGGAGTGAGAGTGATGAACAGATCTCCACCTCCCGTCTCTGAGGCGTGAGAGTGATGAACAGATCTCCACCTCCAGTCTCTGAGGCGTGAGAGTGATGAACAGATCTCCACCTCCAGTCTCTGAGGCGTGAGAGTGATGAACAGATCTCCACCTCCCGTCTCTGAGGCGTGAGAGTGATGAACAGATCTCCACCTCCCGTCTCTGAGGCGTGAGAGTGATGAACAGATCTCCACCTCCCGTCTCTGAGGCGTGGGAGTGATGAAAGTTGATCACATCACACACTGATTTCAGAGAGAAGAAGCATTCGGCTGTTGTACAGCATTAAAGCATGACAGCTGCACAGAGTAAATACACACACTGATAAACCACTGCAGCACACAGACACTATACACACACACACACACACACACACACACACACACACACACACACACACACACACACACACAGTGGCACTAATCGGGCCGCTGTTTACGCTTCCGGTGACGTAGCTTCCTGTGTTTGACTTGTTTGCCGCGAGTTCCGTGTTTGTATTCGTGTTTATATTCGTTTGTTTGTGTTTTTCTCTTTTAATAATCCTAAATTGTTTGTCTTCCTGACTTGTGCCTGTAGTCAGTTAAACTCGACTACCACTATATTTTCTCTCACTTTATCTTATTTGTGTATCTGAAATCTGTTCGTGATTATGAGCACTATGCCGGCTGTGTGTCTGACTTTGAGCACAGGTGAGGACTCGTTCGATTTGCAAACGTTGGCGTTGGAGATGGAGGTTTTGGAGAAACAGATTCGCGAGCTGCATGAAAAGCATGCCCGGCTGCGAGAGCGGAAAGCGGCGCTGGAAACATCCCGGGCGGACGCGCACTCGTCCCAGGTAAATTCCCGGGCTGAACCCAACGCTCCCAGCACCTCAACTCCGCGTGTTTCTCTGCCCAGACCCAGCGCACCTACATCTCCGGCAAAGGTGCAACATGGACCCTGGATGCGGCAGCGGCGGAAGAGACAAGCAAAGCCCCGGTCGAGGACGTCTCCCCCGCCACCACTACAGGCCTTCGAGATCTCGACCGAGAACCACTTCGCCCTCTCCGCGAGACGAAACGCGACACTGTGATTCTCGGAGATTCCATCGTCCGGCATGTCCGCGCTACCGGAGCTAAAGGTAAGGTGCACACTCGCTGTTTTCCTGGTGCTCGTGTTCTTGATGTCGCTGCGCAGGTACCCGCGATCCTGAAGGAGAACTTCGGAGCGGTTGTTCTTCATGCCGGAACAAACGACACCAGGCTGAGGCAAACGGAGATCTTAAAGAGGGATTTCAGGATCCTGGTGGAGACGGTACGCAGCACATCACCCACAACGAGGATCATAGTGTCAGGACCCCTTCCCACTTACCAGCGAGGGCTGAGAAGTTTAGTAGACTTTTAGCTCTAATGAATGGTTACAGTCATGGTGTCGAGAACATAAACTTCTCTTTGTTAATAACTGGAACTGTTTCTGGAGCGTCCTAGGTTCTTCCGCCCTGATGGCCTGCACCCCAGCAGAGTTGGAGCAGCAGTGCTATCAGATAACATCTCTAGGATACTTCACACCATCTGACTGGTAAGACATCAGGAAATTTACGACAATGAGAACACGCATACAACAGACCAAATAGTTACAAGTTCACACACAGCCAGTTTATAGAAACCGTATCTATTCCTCGTGTAGCAAAACCAAGAATTAAATACACAAGATCCAGAAATAATCTCATTGAAGTTAAAACTGAAAAATGCCAGATAAACAAACACCAAAAAGTTTTAAAGTTTGGTCTTTTAAACATTAGATCACTTGCACCCAAAGCGCTGATTATAAATGAGATGATCACAGAGAATAATCTCGATGCACTCTGTCTCACTGAGACCTGGATTAAAGCAGGTGATTATATGGGTCTAAACGAGTCGACACCGTCAGGATATGCTTATAAGCATGAGCCGCGTCAGACTGGTCGTGGGGGGGGGGGGGGGGGGGACCATTTATACTGCCTCTCTTAATGTTAGTCAGATGTTAGGATTCAGTTTTAAATCATTTGAAGTGCTCGTTCTTAAAGTTGTATTTTCAGACAGACATAGAAAACTCGCTCTGGTCACCGTGTACAGACCCCCAGGGCCCTACGCTGATTTTCTTCAAGAGTTTGCTTGTTTTCTATCAGATCTCTTGATCGATTTTGATAAAGTGCTGCTTGTAGGAGATTTTAATATTCATGTAGATGATGTAAACGATGCTCTAGGATTATCATTTGTTGACTTATTAAACTCTTTTGGGGTTAAACAAAACGTCACCGGACCAACTCATCGCTTTAACCACACATTAGACTTAATAATATCCCACGGAGCAGACGTCACTAATATAGATATTTTACCTCAGAGTGATGACATCACAGACCATTACCTCATACTGTACACACTACCGGTAGAGCAGATTAGCCGTGTTGCACCACGTTATCGACTTGGTAGGACTATTGTTCCAACCACTAAGGACAGATTCATAAATAACCTGCCTGATTTATCTCAATTTCTCACTAAACCCATAACTACCAATAATCTTGATGAGATAACTAACAACATAGACCTTATCCTCACTAGCACATTAGACACCGTTGCCCCCATCCGGTTAAAAAAGGTTAGAGAACAAGCACCTGCACCTTGGTATAATAGTCATATGCATGCCCTCAAGAGAACAGCACGTAATCTGGAGAGAAAATGGAGGAAAACTAAATTGGAGGTATTTAGAATCGCGTATAAAGACAGTATGCTCAGCTACAGACAGGCGCTAAAAGCTGCTAGAGCTGAACACCTGAGCAAACTTATAGAAAACAACAAAAACAATCCCAGGTTCCTTTTCAGTACAGTAGCTAAACTAACTACAAATCAGGGCTCTGAAAATTGTGTTCCATCACAGTTTAGTAGTGAGGACTTTATGATTTTCTTCACTGAAAAAATAGATAACATTAGAAAAACAATTGTGGCAGTTCAACCTCTGACACCATCTCCTGAGACAGTGTTACCTTCAACTCCACAACTCCACTGTTTTACATGTATAGGACAGGAAGAGCTGTATAATGTTATTGCCAAAGCTAAATCGACAACATGTCAGTTAGATCCAATTCCTACTAAATTACTGAAGGAAGTGTTATATACAACTGGTGAACCTCTTCTAAATATTATTAACTCCTCACTATCTTTAGGTCACGTCCCTAAATCCCTCAAGTTAGCAGTTATTAAGCCCCTCATTAAAAAACCTAATCTGGATCCAAACACGTTATCAAATTACAGACCCATTTCAAATCTCCCATTTATGTCTAAGATTTTAGAAAAGATTGTCGCTGCCCAGTTATGTTCCTACCTGCAAGAGAACAATATCTTTGAAGAATTTCAGTCAGGTTTTAGGCCCCATCATAGCACAGAAACTGCTCTAGTTAAAATAACTAATGACCTGTTTTTAGCTTCAGACCAAGGCTTCATTTCGCTGTTGGTTTTACTTGATCTTAGTGCTGCATTCGACACTATAGACCATGATCTCCTCCTAGATCGATTACAAAATTACATCGGCATTCAGGGACAGGCATTAAGCTGGTTTAAATCCTACCTGTCCAATCGTTACCATTTCGTAGATTTAAATGGAGAGCTATCCAGGCTAATGCAAGTAAATTATGGCGTGCCGCAAGGTTCAGTTCTAGGACCCCTGCTGTTCACAATATACATGCTTCCGTTAGGAAATATTATTAGAAGGCATGGAATTAGCTTCCATTGTTATGCTGATGATACTCAGCTATATATTTCATCTAAACCAGGCGATATAGCTCAATTAAGTCGGATAACTGAGTGTGTTAAGGAAATAAGAGATTGGATGACCCATAACTTTCTACTTTTAAATTCCGATAAGACTGAGATTTTGCTCATCGGACCAAAAACTAGTATACAGAAGCTCCAGCATCTCAACCTGCATTTAGACGGATGTTCTGTAACCACTAATTCAACAGTAAAAGACCTGGGTGTTATTTTAGACAGCGACTTGTCTTTCAAAATCATATCAATCAAGTTACTAAAACAGCCTTCTTTCACCTTAGAAATATTTCTAAGCTAAGAAATATGTTGTCCATATCCGATGCAGAAAAGCTCGTCCATGCGTTCATGACCTCCAGAATAGACTACTGTAATGTGTTACTAGGTGGATGTCCTGCATCATTAATAAACAAGCTTCAGTTAGTCCAGAATGCAGCAGCCAGAGTTCTTACAAGGTCAAGAAAATATGATCACATAACCCCGATCTTATCGTCCCTACATTGGCTTCCTGTTAAGTTTCGAATAGACTACAAACTATTACTTCTTACTTATAAAGCACTAAATGGTTTGGCTCCCATATATCTATCCAGTCTTTTAACATGCTACAATCCGCCACGCTCCCTGAGATCTCAAAACTCTGGGCTTCTAGTAGTTCCTAGAATAGCAAAGTCCACTAAAGGTGGTAGAGCTTTTTCACATTTAGCTCCTAAACTCTGGAATAGTCTTCCTGACGGTGTTCGGGGCTCAGACACACTCACCCAGTTTAAGTGTAGATTAAAAACATATCTTTTAGCAAAGCCTACACATAACACACATCACATCATAACCTTGTGCTCCAGAACATCTGATCACATGCACATTATCAACTTGTGCTGTTAATATCATGAACAGCAGCTACGCTAATTCCTCTCCACTGCTTCTCTTTCTCTCCCCATCCCGAGACACCCTGAGGTTCCTCCAGCTCCAGTCACCTCCCACCTCGTGATGATTACGGACCTTTGAAGAAGTAGATGCCGAACTCACAAACATCCCGAACCATCTAGAGACGTACCAGTGCCATTTGGATCCCGCTACATGTGTGGAGTTTGACATTGGACCTCCTGGAGTGTTTAAAGGCTCTGGCATGGAGAAGCTGATGCTGGATCTGTGGTGATCACAAATGCTGAGCTCATAAAACTCGGAGCTACTAACCATATAGACTGTATAAGACTGCAGAAAGAACATCACTTATAATCTTATACTCCAGTGCTCATGTTAGCTCTCACTCTCCAGTGTTCTGTATTGTTGAAAGATTTATGATCAAACTCTTGATGTCACCCAGATGAGGATGGGTTTCCCTTTTGAGTCTGGTTCCTCTCAAGGTTTCTTCCTCATAACATCTAAGGGAGTTTTTCCTTGCCACAGTCGCCACAGCTTGCTCATCAGGGACAAATTCACACCATTCACCTTCACTGTTGATTTGTGTAAAGCTGCTTTGAGACAATGTCTGTTGTGAAAAGCGCTATACAAATAAACTTGACTTGACTTGACTTGACCGTGTACAGACCCCCAGGGCCCTACGCTGATTTTCTTCAAGAGTTTGCTTGTTTTCTATCAGATCTCTTGATCGATTTTGATAAAGTGCTGCTTGTAGGAGATTTTAATATTCATGTAGATGATGTAAACGATGCTCTAGGATTATCATTTGTTGACTTATTAAACTCTTTTGGGGTTAAACAAAACGTCACCAGACCAACTCATCGCTTTAACCACACACTAGACTTAATAATATCCCACGGAGCAGACGTCACTAATATAGATATTTTACCTCAGAGTGATGACATCACAGACCATTACCTCATACTGTACACACTACCTGTAGAGCAGATTAGCTGTGTTGCACCACGTTATCGACTTGGTAGGACTATTGTTCCAACCACTAAGGACAGATTCATAAATAACCTGCCTGATTTATCTCAATTTCTCACTAAACCCATAACTACCAATAATCTTGATGAAATCACTAACAACATAGACCTTATCCTCACTAACACAATAGACACCGTTGCCCCCATCCGGTTAAAAAAGGTTAGAGAACAAGCACCTGCACCTTGGTATAATAGTCATACGCATGAACTCAAGAGAACAGCCCGTAATCTGGAGAGAAAATGGAGGAAAACTAAATTGGAGGTATTTAGAATTGCGTATAAAGACAGTATGCTCAGCTACAGACAGGCGCTAAAAGCTGCTAGAGCTGAACACCTGAGCAAACTTATAGAAAACAACAAAAACAATCCCAGGTTCCTTTTCAGTACAGTAGCTAATCTAACTACAAATCAGGGCTCTGAAAATTGTGTTCCATCACAGTTTAGTAGTGAGGACTTTATGATTTTCTTCACTGAAAAAATAGATAACATTAGAAAAACAATTGTGGCAGTTCAACCTCTGACAGCATCTCCTGAGACAGTGTTACCTTCAACTCCACAACTACACTGTTTTACATGTATAGGACAGGAAGAGCTGTATAATGTTATTGCCAAAGCTAAATCGACAACATGTCAGTTAGATCCAATTCCTACCAAATTACTGAAGGAAGTGTTATATACAACTGGTGAACCTCTTCTAAATATTATTAACTCCTCACTATCTTTAGGTCACGTCCCTAAATCCCTCAAGTTAGCAGTTATTAAGCCCCTCATTAAAAAACCTAATCTGGATCCAAACACGTTATCAAATTACAGACCCATTTCAAATCTCCCATTTATGTCTAAGATTTTAGAAAAGATTGTTACTGCCCAGTTATGTTCCTACCTGCAAGAGAACAATATCTTTGAAGAATTTCAGTCAGGTTTTAGGCCCCATCATAGCACAGAAACTGCTCTAGTTAAAATAACTAATGACCTGTTTTTAGCTTCAGACCAAGGCTTCATTTCGCTGTTGGTTTTACTAGATCTTAGTGCTGCATTCGACACTATAGACCATGATCTCCTCCTAGATCGATTACAAAATTACATCGGCATTCAGGGACAGGCATTAAGCTGGTTTAAATCCTACCTGTCCGATCGTTACCATTTCGTAGATTTAAATGCAGAGCTATCCAGGCTAATGCAAGTAAATTATGGCGTGCCGCAAGGTTCAGTTCTAGGACCCCTGCTGTTCACAATATACATGCTTCCGTTAGGAAATATTATTAGAAGGCATGGAATTAGCTTCCATTGTTATGCTGATGATACTCAGCTATATATTTCATCTAAACCAGGCGATACAGCTCAATTAACCCGGATAACAGTGTGTTAAGGAAATAAGAGATTGGATGACCCATAACTTTCTACTTTTAAATTCCGATAAGACTGAGATTTTGCTCATCGGACCAAAAACTAGTATACAGAAGCTCCAGCATCTCAACCTGCATTTAGACGGATGTTCTGTAACCACTAATTCAACAGTAAAAGACCTGGGTGTTATTTTAGACAGCGACTTGTCTTTCAAATAACATATCAACCAAGTTACTAAAATAGCCTTCTTCCACCTTAGAAATATTTCTAAGCTAAGAAATATGTTGTCCATATCCGATGCAGAGAAGCTCGTCCATGCGTTCATGACCTCCAGAATAGACTACTGTAATGCGTTACTAGGTGGATGTCCTGCATCATTAATAAACAAGCTTCAGTTAGTCCAGAATGCAGCAGCCAGAGTTCTTACAAGGTCAAGAAAATATGATCACATAACCCCGATCTTATCGTCCCTACATTGGCTTCCTGTTAAGTTTCGAATAGACTACAAACTATTACTTCTCACTTATAAAGCACTAAATGGTTTATCTCCATGTATCTATCCAGTCTTTTAACTCGCTACAATCCGCCACGCTCCCTAAGATCTCAAAACTCTGGGCTTCTAGTAGTTCCTAGAATAGCAAAGTCCACTAAAGGTGGTAGAGCTTTTTCACATTTAGCTCCTAAACTCTGGAATAGTCTTCCTGACGGTGTTCGGGGTTCAGACACACTCACCCAGTTTAAGTGTAGATTAAAAACATATCTTTTTAGCAAAGCCTACACATAACACACATCACATCATAACCTTGTGCTCCAGAACATCTGATCACATGCACATTATCAACTTGTGCTGTTAATATCATGAACAGCAGCTACGCTAATTGCTCTCCACTGCTTCTCTTTCTCTCCCCATCCCGAGACACCCTGAGGTTTGGCCAGCTCCAGTCACGTCCCACCTCGTGATGATTACGGACCTTTGAAGAAGTAGATGCCGAACTCACAAACATCCCGAACCATCTAGAGACGTACCAGTGCCATTTGGATCCCGCTACATGTGTGGAGTTTGGCATTGGACCTCCTGGAGTGTTAAAGGCTCTGGCATGGAGAAGCTGATGCTGGATCTGTGGTGATCACAAATGCTGAGCTCATAAAACTCGGAGCTACTAACCATATAGACTGTATAAGACTGCAGAAAGAACATCACTTATAATCTTATACTCCAGTGCTCATGTTAGTTCTCACTCTCCAGTGTTCTGTATTGTTGAAAGATTTATGATCAAACTCTTGATGTCACCCAAAATGAGGATGGGTTTCCCTTTTGAGTCTGGTTCCTCTCAAGGTTTCTTCCTCATAACATCTAAGGGAGTTTTTCCTTGCCACAGTCGCCACAGCTTGCTCATAAGGGACAAATTCACACCATTCACCTTCACTGTTGATTTGTGTAAAGCTGCTTTGAGACAATGTCTGTTGTGAAAAGCGCTATACAAATAAACTTGACTTGACTTGACTTGACACACACACACACTCATACACTCTCTCTCACACACACATACAAAGTCTAATTAGTCTAATATTAACACATTCTTATAACATTGTTAAAAACTACTTTTAGCTAATTAGCTACTGGGCATTTCCTCGCTGACCTGCCCCCAGATAAGAGGCATTAACTATTATTATTATTATATTTCAACATTAACTACTAATATGCGTTACACATTCTGACTGTCCCCTTGCTAAAACAAACTTTTATCAAGTGCAAATCTCTAAATAATAATAATTAAACTAATTTACTGTTGCATTTTTATTATGATCAAACAAAACGTCATTCTTGGAATCACACAGCACACAGAAGGGCGTATATGCTTTTCTTTAATTTAATGCAGATAACAGAAAAGTATATATAAACACACACTGGAAAATACCTGAGCTAAAACAGGTCCTGATTGGGTAAGAAGACAATAATAACCACAGATGTGTGAGCCCAGATAAAGACTTCCTGTATACCTCACATACTCACATCGTAAAGACCCTATAGACACTGAACAGATAACAGGAATGTGTTTAGTGAACCAGTGTGAGAACCATCTTACCACTAACATCTACAGTCATCAAGCTAAACCATATTATAGCTTCTACATCTCCATTGTTTCGCAATGAGGCGCTTCCGAGCAAAAAAATGCAGTAACGTCAGATCCGGTGTTATGCGCTAAAACGCTCCCCTGCCACAGACTTCCCCAACTTATCTCATAATTATGAGATACTAAGTCATAATTGTGAATTAGTAAGTCATAATGAGTTAGAAAGTTCAAGATGGCGCCGGTGAGTTTGGCTGCTGTCACGACTGCTCTGGCTACGTTTTCTCTTTTTTTGTTTATTTTATAGAAGTCAAGAGGAGGTGGAGTGTGTCTGATAGGGAACAACCACTGGTGCGACAGTATCGTTCCCCTTTCACGCTCCTGCAAACCAAATCTGGAACTACTGCCCTTTTGTCTACCTCGGGAATTCAGCTCGGTCATATTCAGTGCCGATTATATTCCACCTCAAGCGGACACGGACACTGCAGTATAGGTTTTACATGAGACACTAACTCTTCATCAAACACAGCATCGGGATGCTGGGTTCATTGTGGTAGGAGATTTTAACAATGCCAACCTCAAGCGCGCACTACTGAACTTTCATCAGCACATCACCTGCCCCACCAGGGGCGAAAGAACACTGGACCACTGCTACACACCACTGAAGAACAGCTACAAGGCACAACCACGTCCATCATTTGGGAAACGCCTGCTCTTTTCTTCCCAAACGCATCGCGGATTCCCCCCCCGATCCTGCCGGTGTTAGTTCTATGCTTTTGCTGCTCATCCCACGTTCCGCGCCGCCAAGCGACATAACCATTAAAAATGCTTAGAAAAAGCGAGAATTTGGCGGTTCCACTTCAAAAACGTTGACTTAATAGTGTTGTCGAGGTAACCGACGGCGAGATAAGTGGGCTCCACTGTACTTACGACATTTCGGAGATACGACGGTCGCCTCAGGTGAAAAAACAAAAAAAAACCAAAGAAAATCTAAATCATTTCATGAAAACATTCAAAATCTTCATGCGGTAAGTAGATTTGACAACGGTGCAAACAGTGTGGGGAAGAAGTATGCCTGGCAGGCAGGCATCGTGGGTATAGTTAGCGATAATTTTATCTGTGAGAAGTGTAAGCTAGTTTGCTCTTTGACGGAGAAGATCTTAGCATTAGAGGAGCGCATCCAGAGTCTAGAGAGAAGTAGTGAGTGTGAGAGCAGTCCAGGTTTTGCAGGGGAAAGTCTGGATGCCCTAGGTGAAGGTACTATTCCCCCGACTCCGGCATTAGAGCCTCACAGCGGGGCGAATGGGTGACGACTCGGCGGCATACTCGCGAAGCCAAAGCTATCGCTAAGGCTCGCCCACGGGAGCACCATTCCTCTCCGCTTCGCGTGTCCAACAGGTTTGCTCTCCTCAGTGAAGCACCCGCTGAGAAACCTGAAAGAGCTCTGGTTTTAGGAGACTCCATTCTGAGGCACGTGAAATTAGCTAGACCTTTAGGGCACCAGCAGCACAGGTTATGTGTATACCGGGAGCCAGGGCGCCGGACATAGCAGGTCAGCTTAGATTCTTAGGAAAGCACAGGTTCTCTAAGATAGTTTTTCACACAGGAGCTAATGATATACGCCTTCGACAGTCAGAGGTTACTAAGAGTAATATTATAGAGGTGTGTAAATTAGCGAAGGCAATGTCCGATGCTGTAATATGCTCTGGCCCATCCCAATGCGACGTGGCGATGTAGCCTACAGCAGGTTATGGTCGCTGAACTGCTGGATGTCCGAGTGGTGCTCCAAAAATAATGTGGGCTTCATTAATAATTGGAGCATTTTTGAGGGCAAGGCTGGCCTGTTAGGGCGGGACGGTGTCCATCCCACCCGGGAAGGTGCTGCTCTCATTTCTTGTCATTTCATAGTCTCAGAACAGCACTAGTTAACAAGTGACTGTCTAGAGCCAAGGCCAGGGAGCAGACAGACAGGCTAAACCGACCATCTGCTAGCTGCACAGAGTCGTCACTCAGGATCCACCATATTGAGACTGTGTCTGTCCCCCGAGCAAAACCAAAATATAGGAGTTATCAGAAAGTCTGTTTAAGTAACCTGATTAACATTAAATTAAATAGGACTGAACGCACAGCAGCACCTCTGATCTAAAAATAGGATTGTTGAATATTAGATC
Organism: Silurus lanzhouensis; assembly: GCA_039877035.1. NCBI lineage: Eukaryota > Metazoa > Chordata > Actinopteri > Siluriformes > Siluridae > Silurus > Silurus lanzhouensis. The sequence continues at coordinate 136,215 of JBCEWE010000379.1, forward strand.
TCTCACGCCAAAAGCGCTGACTATAAACGAAATTATTACCGACCAGGAGTTTAATATAATGTGTTTGACAGAAACGTGGATTAAATCGAATGAATATGTAGCATTAAATGAGGCGAGTCCTCCTGGGTATAGTTACATACACCAACCCCGTCTAAATGGCAGAGGAGGCGGAGTAGCAGCTATTTATAATAATAATCTAAACGTCACACAAAAGACTAAATACAAATGTAAAACATTTGAAGTTCTTTACACCAACATAAAATATTCAGTGTCCGAAAGCAGGTCAAGCCAGTTAATTCCACTAATTATTATTTATAGACCCCCAGGGCCCTACTCTGATTTTCTGATAGAATTTGCAGATTTCATTACAAATGTAGCTACTTCTTTAGACAAAGCATTAATTGTTGGAGACTTTAATATTCATTTTGATAATCAGGAAGACTCCTTAAGAGCAGCAGTTGTGTCCATACTAGATTCAGTTGGAATTAATCAGAATGTTATAGGACCCACTTATAGTGGTGACACACTCTCGATTTGTTGTTAACATTTGGATTAAAAATAAAAAACTTAGTCATAATTCCACAGTCTGAAGCTATTTCAGACCATTATCTAATCTCGCTTAAAATCTGCCTAAGTCATTGCATTTCTACCTCACCACGTTACCGTGTTAAGCGTACTTTCACGTCAGCTACAGCAGCGCGTTTTATTAATAATCTTCCCGAAATTACGATATTAGATAGATCTCCGTCAGACCCCGCAGAGCTCGATTGGGCCACTGAACATCTAGAAACAACGTTACGTTACACTCTAGATGATGTAGCTCCCCTTAAGACCAAAATGATCAGGGAGAAAAAATTAGCACAGTGGTATACTGATCATACACGCACCTTAAAACAGACCACTCGAAAATTAGAACGTAAATGGCGTCAAACAAAATTAACAGTATTTCAAATTGCATGGAAGGACAGCCTCTTAAAATATAGAAAATCTCTTAGTGCTGCTAGATCAGCATATTTCTCCACCCTCATAGAAAATAACAAGCATAATCCTAGATTTTTATTCAGCACGGTAGCAAAATTAACAGGGAATAAAAGCACTGCACTCACATGCACACCATCAATAGGTAGTAATGATTTCATGGACTTTTTTAATAATAAAATTGAAAACATCAGGCAAGAAATCCAGACGGTTAATATAAATCCAAATTATTTTACAAATAACCCTGTAGACAGCAGTGTAATTATAACGGACAATCAACTACAAAGCTTCACTCCTATTCATGAGAATGACTTAATTTCATTAATCTCCTCATCAAAATCATCAACCTGCATTCTCGATCCCTTGCCTACTAGTTTCTTTAAACAGATAACTCCAGAGGTAATCAAACCAGTTTTAAAAATAATTAACTCTTCCATTAGCACTGGTTATGTACCTAAATCTTTCAAACTGGCAGTTATCCACCCCCTTATTAAGAAACCTGACCTTGACCCATGTCAGTTGTCCAACTACAGACCGATATCAAATCTCCCCTTTATATCCAAAATTTTAGAAAAGGTTGTAGCACAGCAGTTATGCTCACACCTACTTATGAATAACATTTTTGAAATATATCAGTCAGGATTTCGGCCTCATAATAGCACAGAGACGGCGCTAGTTAAGGTGTTGTAGGAATAAAGGGAACAGCTCTCTCTTGGCTCAGGTCTTATTTGACTGATCGCTATCAGTTTGTGGATGTAAATGGTGAGTTCTCCACACTCTATGAGGTAAAGTTTGGTGTTCCTCAAGGATCTGTCTTAGGCCCACTGCTTTTCTCTTTATATATGCTGCCTCTTGGTGAAATCATTCATAAACATGGGATTCGCTTCCATTGCTATGCTGATGACACACAGCTGTATATTTCAGCAAAGCCAGATGAGAGAGATCAACTAAACAGTGTTGAGGAGTGTGTAAAGGACATTAGACAGTGGATGCTTAATAACTTTCTTCTGCTCAACTCAGATAAGACGGAAGTACTTTTACTAGGACCACATGCAGCTAGAAGCAAACTTTCTGATTACGTAGCATCTCTGGATGGTGTTTCTGTTTCAGCATGTACGGCTGTCAAAGACCTCGGTGTGATTATTGACCCGAGTCTTTCCTTTGAGTCTCACGTGAATAATATTACCAGGATCGCCTTCTTTCACCTAAGAAATATTGCTAAAATTAGAAATATGATGTCATTACAGGATGCAGAAAAACTAGTTCATGCTTTTGTTACTTCTAGATTGGACTACTGTAACGCTTTACTGTCTGGGTGTGCGAGTAAGTGCAGAAATAAGCTTCAGTTAGTCCAGAATGCAGCAGCAAGAGTCCTCACTAGATCTAGGAAATACGACCACATCACCCCTGTTTTAATCAGTCTACACTGGCTCCCAATCAAATCTCGCATTGATTATAAAATATTACTACTGACGTATAAAGCACTTAACGGTCTCGCACCGCAGTATCTGAGTGAACTTCTGTACCAGTATGATCCTCCACGCCTACTTAGATCAAAAGGTGCTGGCTATCTGTTGGTTCCTCAAATAATGAAGACTACCGCAGGGGGCAGATCTTTCTCTTATAAACCCCACAGTTATGGAACAGCCTTCCAATCAGTGTTCGGGACTCAGACACAGTCTCAGTGTTCAAGTCGAGGTTGAAAACTTATTTATTTAGTCAAGCCTTTTATCAGTAGATTTTTCTTAGGTAAAGGTGCAGATCTGGAGGGAGCATGGATATGGAGTGTTTGTTGAACTGGTATATTTGTATGCTGTCGTCCCCTCACATTCACACGTTCACTCGGGTTTGTTGACGGTGGTGTGGTGGGTCATATTTACATTTAATCACCACATTATCTGTGTAAAGCTGCTTTGAGACAATGTTCATTGTTAAAAGCGCAATACAAATAAAAATGAATTGAATTGAATAGTTCAAATAGTTCAAATGTGTTCAGAGTGATCTCGGGTTAGCGTTCTCGTATTTTGTGAAGTGATTTTACCCTTTGCTGCTTTATTTAACTTTGCTGAAAAATGCAAAAGCAGTACGTCTGCTGCTGGTGGAGAAAAGAAGCAGAGGAAAGCATTTTCTCTTGAGGAGAAATTGTGCATTATTAGGAAAGAAGCTGGCATGGCGGTGAGCGTGATTTCACGTGAAGCTGGCCTATCATATTCGACCATCTCAACCAGCTTTAAGGATAAACAGTGAATTAAGGATGCTGTGAAGACTACTGCTTTAACAAAATCTACTATCATCACAGCAAAGAGAAGTGGACCTATCGCAGAGATGGAGAGATTTCTGGTTATGTGGATGGAAGACCAGAATCAAAAACACGTGCCTCTAACAATGCTGACTATCCAAGCAAAAGACAGGAGCCTCTTTAATGACCTGAAGAAGCAGCTAAATGACCCCACTTTCAATCAACATTTTAGTGCAAGCCATGACTGGCTTTAACCCCTTAGCCTTCAGCGCCACGCCCGCGCGACCGATATCCCAGTGTTCTCAGGTGTTAATGTTTAATAGAATAAATAAAAATGGAGAAGAGGAACATGAGTCACTATACATCATTCTAAAGCTCTCAGTCTCAAGCAGTGATTTCAGATCTCTGTTTTTCAATGGAAAATGTATAAAGAATGTATTTACTGAATGTGTGTGAGCAGTACACAACAACAACATGCATAAAAACCGCACTACTCACATTATTATTGTAATAACGAGTCACAAACACATCCACTGCTGCTGATCCCCGGTTATTAGGAAAGACGAGGCTTCACTGAACAACATGCTCTAAAGCATTTCTGCTCCAAACAAACAATAGTGTTGTGATTTGGATGTTTATTCTTTTGTTTACATCACAGTGCTTCGATTGGTGTGGTGTTTGTAAATGTTTCGGGAATAACTTCCACGTAAAAAAACGCCATTGTTGAAGCCATTTTAAGATTTCTATTATAACGTAATTTGATTGGCTGTAAGATTTGGTATAAAAGAGATAGAACTACACAGAACTACACAGAACTACACAGAACTACACAGTTTATTTGTTTAGAAAGGTAAAGATCCTAAGTTTTTGTTTTGTTTTTATTTAAAAATCATGATTAAAAAGTAAAACAAACAACCTTGGATTCAAGACCTTTATTCGTAGTTGTTTTGTGCTGAGTACAAAGGAACTCTGAGGTCCTGGGCTAGTGAGTCAGTTTGTTGCACTCACATCCAAGTCAAAAGACTTGCTCGACATAGTAAAAAATAATCGAGTAAAGCCGAAAGAAAAGACCCTCGTGGTGACGGCGAGCTAACCGACATGGCGGCTCTGAGGGAAACCTGCTAGCGGCTGCTAACAAACACAACAGACCAATACGGAAAACTGCGTCGCAGCAAAGGTACACATAAAGAAAGTCAGAAGTAGCCAACCTAGAGTGCGAGTCGTCGGCTGAGTGAAATTTCCTCTGAAACAGTTCGGATATTTTTCTTCATGACTCTATTAGCCTTCGTCTATAAGAGACTGTAAGTGTTCACTGGCTATTCCATCCTGTAAGTCATAGAGCTTGACATAAATAAAGCCTGCACGTCAGTGACTATAAACGAGTGTTTATAAAAAGAGTAGAAGCTGTGTGGAAAGTATTAAGAATTGTGACGGGTTTTTGTGAAGATTTTAAAGTCACGTGACATGGCAGATGAAAGCGCAGCTGCGTGTGTTGACTAAAAGAGGGTGCTAAAGCCCACAGAAAAGGCTGTAGAGGAGAAATTACACAGGCTGAAAGGAGAACGCAAGGGAAAGTTGGCACAAATAACCAAACAGAAGAATTATTTGTCCAAATTAATGGGAAACGAACACAATGCTAAGTTAATTAAAGATGAAGAATTGCTACGGTTCGAGAGATGCTTGGGACAGTATGAACGGATTAATGAAGAGTTGTGTGAGTTAATAGATGAAGATGATAAGAAATCAGATCAAGACGCTTATGAGAACAGATATTCTGAATTTCAGCGGTTTATAGGAGACACAAACAAATGGATCTCAGATGTCCTAAAAGACGAGGAAGATGATATTAGGCCACATTATAGTGTATCCAAAGCTAACTCCGTGGTAAGCCACACTTCCAGTACTACTTCTGCGATGCTGAGAATTAAAGCTGAAGGTGAAGCACTGTTGGAAGAGCTGCAGCAATGAAAAGGAGAGAAGCAATAGAGCAGGAAGAAATTCACTTAAGAACTAGAAAACAGCAATTAGAGCTCGAAATTGAGCTTGCTGCTTCAGATGCCAAACTGAAGGTGTACGAAGAATTTGAAGATGCTCATGAATCGAAATATGATTTATCAGAACTACCTTCAGGACCCAGATTTGAACCCCTGATGTGTAAACAAGAAAAACACAATGTAGACGATTATGTGTTTCGTGGAGATGGTAAGACATCCCTTCCATTCAGTCCAAGGCCAGCCACTCAAGTTCAGGCTTCAGATAGAAGAAAGTCATCGTCAAGGTTTGAGGCTGTCAGTGGCACGCCACATCATAATCATCCTGATCACAATGATTTTTCTACAGATAGCCTGCACGAAGTGTTACAGCGTCAAAACGAAGTCACGGAGATGCTTATTAAACAACAGAGTTTGTCTCAACTCCCTCAAAGAGACATATCAGGTGATCCTCTGACTTACAGATCCTTCATAAGGGCATTCGAGCATGCTATCGACAGTCATCAGGACCGGCTGTACTACCTCGAACAGTTCACCAGTGGAGAGCCACTTGATCTCATACAGAGCTGTGAGCACATGAAACCCGACAAAGCTTATAAAGAAGCTAGAGAACTGCTTGATCGTCACTATGGAGATGAAATGACCATCGCTACAGCTTACATCAAGAAGGACTATGGAATGGCCTCAGATAAGGCCAGAAGACAGAAAGGGATTGAATGCTTTTGCTTTGTTCTTGGTTGGATGTTGTAACACAGTGAATGAAGTGGACTACATGGATGAAATGAACAATCCTACCAACATGAGGTCTATTTTATCCAAACTTTCATTCAAACTGAAAGAAAGATGGAGAAGTTATGCTTATGACATTCAAGAAAGAACAAGAAAAAGAGCCAGGTTTCCTGATTTAGTGGAATATGTGTACCGACAAGCAAAGGTTGCCAATGACCCGCTGTTTGGAGATATCCTGGACTCCACTTCAAGTAACCACCGCAGCTCAAAAAGGCAACCAAGCATTAGAAAAAGTGAGTCTAAAAGAAGCAGCTTTGCTGTACATGTGTCTGCTACCGAAAATAACACCAGTAAAAACCAACCTGAGAAGAAACCTTTAGCAGCCAAGTCAGCAAGTGTTTTTCAAAGTCCCTGTCTTTACTGCCAGAAGAACCATGCACTGAATGTGTGCAACAAGATTCGAGAACAGCCTCTGAAAGAAAGAATTCAGTTCCTGAAAATGAATGGTCTTTGTTTTGGGTGTTTGACGGCAGATCATATGTCCAAGGACTGTAAAAAAAGGTCCTCTTGTCCAGATTGTTCATTCAGGCACCCAGCTATTTTGCATGTTGTTAAGGAAGATGCTTCATCAAAGAACATCAGTGCAGAGGACAGGTCACAAAGCACGAGTGAAGTCACAAGTGCTCTAGTGTCTGTAGGGTGCAGAAAAGGTGACAATACTGGGGCCGGGAACAGCGAGTGTATTCTTCCCATCGTACCTGTGCAGATAAAACACAAGAAAGACACAAAGGTAATCAAAACCTATGCTTTCCTGGATCAAGGAAGTACAGCGACTTTCTGTACTGAAGAATTGGCAAAGAAGCTCAATGTGCGAGGCAGAAAGACAGAGTTCCTGCTTCGTACTATAGCGCAAGAACAGAAAGTAAATAGCTATGAACTTACCGATCTGGAGGTGTGTGGCTTAGAGGAGCAAGATTACATTCAGCTTCCCAATGTGTATACTCAGCCAGATATACCTGCTAAAAAGGCCAACATTCCACAGAAGAAAGATTTGGAGAAGTGGTCTTACCTGAGTCCAGTCCATCTCCCAAAACTTGAAGCAGAGGTTAGTCTGCTCATTGGTGTCAACGCATACAAAGCCATGGAGCCATGGGAAATCATTAATAGCCAGAACGATGGACCATACGCTGTGAAGACAGCTCTTGGCTGGGTTGTCAATGGGCCAATCAGCAGATGCCATGAGAAGGAATCAGATGATGGCAAAAGTTTCCTTGTTAACCGGATTTCTTTGATAAGCATTGAAGACATGCTGATGAAGCATTACAATGCAGATTTTCCAGAAAGAAGATGTGACGACAGACGAGAACAGTCTCAACATGACAAACAGTTCATGCATACAGTGACAACATCAGCTCAGCTCGTGGATGGTCACTTCCGCATCAAGTTACCTTTGAAGAATGACAAGGTGAAGATGCCATGCAACCGTGGAATTGCTAAACAGAGGCTTGACTCTTTGAAGAGGAAGTTCAGTAAGAATACGGACTTCTTTCAAGAGTACAAGGCTTTTATGGACAACATTCTGGGAAAAGGCTATGCAGTAAGGATTCCGGAGGAACAGTTGATTCGCAGTGATGGAAGAGTATGGTTTATTCCACACCATGGGGTTTACCACCCAAAAAAGAGGAAACTTAGAGTCGTCTTTAACTGTGCAGCAACTTACCAAGGTGTGTCGCTAAATGACCAGTTGTTGCAAGGGCCTAACTTAACTAACACCCTTATTGGAGTATTGTCGAGATTCAGACAGGAGCCTGTAGCCATGATGGCAGATATAGAGTCCATGTTCTACCAGGTGCGGCTTCCAGACACGGACATGGATATGCTACGCTTTCTCTGGTGGCCAAGTGGTAATCTGAATGTGGAAGCAGAACAATACAGAATGTGTGTGCATTTGTTCGGTGCTACATCATCTCCTAGTTGTGCGTCGTATGCGCTAAGAACAGCGGAAGATGCAGCATCAAAGAGTACCCCAGAAGCCACACAGACAGTCCTCAAGAACTTCTATGTGGACGACTGTTTGAAATCAGTAGCCACAGAAGATAAAACTGTTGCTCTTGTTAGGGAGCTGATGACATTGTGTGCCAGTGGTGGTTTCCATTTGACCAAGTGGGTCAGCAACAGCAGAGCCCTGCTGAGCTCCATCCCTGACCATGAACGAGCGGCTGAAGTCAAAGATCTTGATTTGGAGCATGATGAGTTACCAGTGGAACGAGCATTAGGCATGCAGTGGTGCACAAGTTCTGACAGCTTCAGGTTCAAAATACATCTGCGGGACAAGCCATGCACAAGACGGGGCATTTTATCTGTAGTCAGTTCGGTGTATGACCCAATGGGTTTTTTGGCACCACTCCTACTACCCATCAAGCTCATTTTAAGAGATCTCTGCCAAGAGAAGAAAGGTTGGGATGAAGAGATCCACGAAAAGGCAGGCCAGACATGGATGAAGTGGCTGACAGACTTAGACAAGCTTTCAGAACTCCGTCTGAACAGATGTTTAAAACCCCCCACATTTGGGCCCACAAATGCTGCTCAAATTCACCATTTCTCAGACGCTAGTCAAGACGGATATGGCGTTGTGTCGTATCTCTTGCTGACAAATGACGGGGTGAGAAACATGTATCATTTTTGATGGGGAAGTCCAGAGTCGCTCCACTTAAACAGATCACGATCCCGAGAATGGAGTTGACAGCAGCAATGGTTGCAGTCAAGATCGATCGGATGTTGAAAGAAGAACTTGACCCTAACCCTAACCCTAACCCTAGTCTTCTGGACGGATAGTACAACAGTACTAAAGTACATTGAAAATGACGCTCTTCATTTCTTTTACCTGACTGAAGATGATGTCGAGGTGAAGACATCCGCTGCAGTGTCATGCAAAAACTCAAACAAATGCACAGATCCACTGAATCAGCTTGTTGAGTATTACTCCAGTTGGCATAAGCTGAAAAAGGCGGCAGCCTGGATTTTGTACTTGAGAAGGACGTTGCGGCACCTGAGTGAGAAGAGAAGGGTGTTTGAGCAGAACATTCAGCAGAATGAGAATGATCCAGAGAAATGCAGATCTATAGTTGAACAGCAAATGGTGATGTGCAAGAAAAACCTGGAAAAAGGAGTACTTACCATGGAAGATCTATCCAGAGCTGAAATTGAACTGGTTAAACACAGTCAGAGACAAACTTATGCGGAGGAGATACAAGCCTTGCAGCCGGCAGTCTCCCGTGTGAAAAGGAGCAGTTCTATCTTCAAACTGGATCCATATTTGCAAGAGGGAGTGTTGAGAGTAGGAGGACGTTTGAACAGATCGGCGATGCCTGAGGAGGCCAAGCATCCTGCCATTCTGCATAAACAGCACAGAATAGCTCACCTCATTCTCCACCACATCCATCAAGAGTGTGGACATAGAGGTAGGAACCACATCTTAGCCATATTGTGAGCCTCCTCTCTATAGGCAGGTGTCATGACGAGCATTTTTATTATGCACCACTTATCATTTCAAAGCTTTTATTTCCAGCCAGTAGCATTATAGAAACAAAATGATTGATGGAAAATGTAGCCAATGAGTGCAGGATTCTAACAATGGACAGTCAAATAAGTTGATTTATTGGAGATTTGCACAATTTGTCAGGAACTGTTAACATTTAAAGTTAGGTAGAGCATTTCAGCTGTGAGTCCCAAAAACAGGTGAAGAAACCGCATGCATTTCATAGCATAATACGTGCAGATACTGAAGCTGCAAAGAGGTTTAAGGAGGAGTTGGAGGATCTGATAGATTTTTAACCTCTGAGCCTCGTAATGAATGTATCTGTTGAATTTGTGTAAGCAGTGCACACAAACAACACCAGACCTGAACCCCATAAAGAATCTCTGGTGTACTGTTAAGAGGAAAATGAGAAACAAGAGACCAAAAAATGCAGAAGAGCTGAAGGCCACTGTCAAGCAAACCTGGGCTTCCACACCACCTCAGCAGTGCCACAGTCTGATCACCTCCATGCCACAGTCTGATCTCCTCCATGCCACAGTCTGATCTCCTCCATGCCACAGTCTAATCATATCCATGCCACAGTCTGATCACCTCCATGCCACAGTCTAATCATATCCATGCCTGTAAGAAAGATCCCCTGCCCTCTCGTCTGTGTCTCTTCTCTGCAAGGCCTTAGGAGCTCCGGAGCAATGAAAGAACAACCCACACGATTAAAATCAAGTCTGGTTTATTCAATACCACTGCTCAAAGGACTGAGCTGCAAGGCCGGGTAGATATACACATCAGTCCAAGCCATAGTGCGTAGGAAAGGCGGGGACACAGACAGAGTTATCGTGTGTTGACAGAGATAGGGGTCAGAAACATATGTGCGTAAGAAAATATGTGCGTAAGAAAAAGGAACAGGATGGGCTTATAGCTATCTTCTAACTTAACTATCGCCCTTGGTCTTCTATCATCCTGTTCACGCGATAGCACAAAATGTACAGGTCAGCAAAGACAGGAGCATCCTGTCTCCAAGAAGGTCAAGATAGGAAGGTCCGCCAAGGCTACTAAAGAATACATTTCAACAATCCCCTCTTTTATACTTAATAACTAATAAGTATAATTACATGAATGTATCAGTGTATTGATCATTAGATGAATTCCGCAAATGCATGTACTGCGGTTCTCGGAGAGCGATGGCAGCCATACCGGTCACTGGCTGCGCTTTTCTCAAGAAGAGGTTGCTGTTCAGTCCCTCGCTGCTTCTCCCGACACTTCCTGCAATGTGGAGAATATCCGAAGAGGCGGCACAGGAAGTTCTGAGATGCGACGGAGGTCATCCACGGGCTTACTTAGACCATTCCCCTCTTCAACTCTGTGGAAGAATAAGTTCTACCGATGGCCGTCAGTTCTTACTTCTGATCACTAGGACATATAAGAACACCACAGTTAAGTATATCTTTATAACAATTATCACTTTGGGGCATGTTTCAGTCGTCCGGCGTGGATCCACTGTGGAAAGAGATCAGTTAATACAGCCGTACGAGTCACAACGATCACGTCTGCAGGTTCACTGTATGGGGTCTCACCCAAGGGTGTTCCCATTTTGTCCAATTTTTTCACCAGGACTCGATCCCCTACCTTAAAGGGGTGAGTGTTTTTGGTCGGAATTGGGGGTCTCCTTGCATTTACCCATGTCCAATAATAATCTAATGTTTGTAGCAACCCTGCAGCGTACTCGCTGAGATGCACATCTAGGTCCCCGTACCCACAGCCTGTTTGCCTCGTCGCCAATGGGAGGGGAAAGGGTCGCCCCATTACAAGTTCATACGGTGAGAGATGATCAAGGGCCACTTGTGCGGTCATTTGCATATCGGCGAGAACAAGTGGGAGAGCATGCAGCCAATTTTTGGAGCCAGATGCGTGCATGGCTTTACGAATTTTGTCCTTTATCGTACGATTAGCGCGTTCCACAATGCCTGATGATTGTGGGTGGTACGGAATATGGAAATGCCAATTGATTTTCAGCTCTTTGCACAGAAGTTGAGTGACCTTAGAAGTGAATGGGGTTCCTTTATCAGAATCAATTCCTACAGGGATGCCATACCTAGGAATTATCTCAGTAGTTAGCTTTTGAACCACGACTCTGATGTGAGGTGTGCAGAATCAGAGGATGAGATAGAACGATCTTTTCAGCATCAGTTACCATCAGAGCACAGGAGGCAACGGCACGAAGACAGGCCGGCAAACCCTGAGCCACGGAGTCAAGGGATTTTGAAAGAAACCCACAAGGTCGCATGCCTCCCCCATGTTCCTGAGCCAACACCCCAGATGCTGTGCCTGGCTGAGTTGCCACGTACAGGTGGAACGGAAGGCTGTAGTTAGGCAGTCCCAGTGTGGGAGCCGTACACAGGGCTCGTTTCAAGGCCCCGAAGGAGGCCAGCATTTCCGGATTCCATGTCAAGGGCGTGGTTGAGGGATCAGAGTGCTTCACTGCAGTGCGCAGACACTTGTCATACAAAGAGCAGTCTGGAATCCACTGATGGCAGTAGTTGATAAGGCCGAGGAAAGCCTGCAGTGCCTGTTTAGTGGCGGGCCGCTGAGTGTCTATGATGACTTGTATTCGTTCAGCAGTCAGTTTCCTGGAACCCTGAGAGAGTTCATAGCCCAGGTACCGGACAGTGTTCTGGCAGAACTGTAGTTTCGTCTTGGATACTTTGAAACCCTCTGCAGCCAGGTGTTTGAGTAGGGCCAGGGTGGCCGCCTGGCAGGTGTCATAGTCGGTAGCAGTTACCAGGAGATCATCAGCGTACTGTAGAACCACTGAATCAGGAGGGAGGCAGAGGCTCGACAGGGCGTTCTTGACCGTGGTCGCGAAGACCGCGGGGGAATCGATATACCCCTGTGGCAGCCTAGTCCACGTGTACTGCTGCCCCCTGTGTGTGAAGGCAAAGAGAGCATCTCCTTCCCTACAGGAACACTGAAGAAAGCAGAACAGAGGTCAATCACAGAAAAGACTGTATGAGTACATGGAATTGAGGCTATGATGGAGGAGATGTCAGGGACAATTGGTGCGACTGGAATAATCAGTTCGTTTATTTTTCGCAGATCTTGGGTGAATCTCCACGAGCCATCTGGTTTTGGAACAGGATTAACCGGTGTGTTGTTTGGGCTGACGCATGGGGTGACAACGCCCTGTTGCAAAAGAGAATTCAAAATAGAGTCAATGCCAGTAGTTTTTTCAGGTGATAAAGGATATTGTTGAATAAACACAGGCGTCAAATGTTTAACCTTGGCCTCGTATGGAGGACACGAAACAAGACCCACCTCATCCTTATAATCAGCCCACAGGGAGGACTCCACAGACAATAACACTGGAGGTAAGTCCTTGGTGTTAGTGACACATGAAACATTCACAGCCGCAATGTTATGAGGGAGGATAGTGTGAGAGAGCGCGTGAATGTCTGGTGAGGAATTATCTGCGGTCTGAACAAGCATGTGAGAACCACTGAAAACAATCGAGAGTCCCAAGAGACCCATCAAATCACGGCCTAGTAGGTTGAAGGGGCAATCAGGCATGTAGACAAAAGAGTGTGTGAAAATTAGAGAAGGATCAGAAGGACAGGAAACAGCTAGTGGGGGAGTGAAAGAGGAAGTGAATGGAACCCCATCAATTCCCACAGAGTTAGCAGACCGTGTTGATAAAGGCCCTTCATAAGTCTTCCCCATAGAAGATAAGGTGGCTCCTGTGTCTAGCAGAAAGAGATAAGAATTGTCTGCTACAATTAGAGTTAGCACAGGAAGCTTTTCATTGCCTGGGGAAGTGAAGGAAAGATGCAACATAGAAACGGCCGGGGTCTCGTGACTCTGTAGGCAGCCCTATTGTGAGGGAGGTGGAGGATAAGAGGAGTGCTGGCAACCTTGAGTTGGGACCTGTTGGTTACCCTGACCCTGTGGTCCAGAACTCCCTTGTTCATCCCACTGTTTCTTCCTGCACTCTCTCCTCCAATGCCCCTCCTTCCCGCAATAGTGGCACCTCCCTGGCTTACGCCCACCCTGGTTCCTTCCTTCAGTCCTACCCCTCCCATTTCTATTGGGCGGGGGATAGGCTGGGGCCACTGACAAACAGGCCTGATTCTTTTTAACCTCTAGTAAACCGTCCCCTTCCAGCGTTCTAACCTTTTCCCCTGCTGCCCGCACGGTCATAACTATCGCCTAGTTTACTTTGCAAGATGAATCTATAATCTGCGCCAGTCAGCTGACAGTTACGCGAACTTTTGATTAACATATCGACAAAAGGCAGAGGTTTATCGGGGGAGGGCAAGAGACTAATGATATCTTTAAGAGCAGATGGTGAAGGCGGAGTAACCTGTACTCCTGAGGGTTTAGCTACGATGACAGAGGGTCACTGTCATCGTCTGAGCTGTCAGAGCTAGAGTCGGAACTGGAATCACTAGATTCCTCTTCCTTGGGTTTCTTTTTAGCCCCTTCTTTGGGTTTTTCTTGGCTGAGGTTTCTCCTGTGTCGGAGACCTTCATCGCGGCTAGCGATGGATACATATTAGCCACTGGAGGTGGTTCGGGGTCGCGGTCAGGCGCATTGGGCAATACCTCTTTTTTTCCCCCCGAATAAGGCGGCGGTTTAGCGAGAGAAATGGAGAGTGGTATGGGAGTTAAAAGACCAGGATCTGTTCGGTTCCTAGGTTTTGGAATACCCTTCAATACTCTTTTTGGAGTGTAAATGTTTTTGCGTTCGTCCCAGATTTTCTTCATCTAATACCATCGCCCATAACATTCCCGCATATAACCGAGATTCCATTGTGGACCTCCGAGGCCTTCATAAATCATGCGATACGCGGAGGCTAAATATCCTGGGTCAAATGTACCCTCTCTGGGGTAAGGTGGAATCTGAGGGGTTGCCTCAGTCCAACCAGCTAAATTGTCAAGATAAGGAGTAACGAAGTATGTTAGACCACAAAGTTGCATCCAAACAGAAGGCGTCTCTCCAGGCTCAGGCTTAGGGTATGAGTTTCCCATTTTAAAATACCAACACCAATACTTATCGGCAATACAGGCAAGAGACACAGAGAGAATATTTTCCTTTTTGTTTTACAGCGCGCTCTGCCCAGTAACTATAATACTGAGGTCCTCCTTCCTTTCAGGGGCTATACAGGAATACCCTAATCCTATACCTGCTCAGTAATACCAATACTGAGGTCTACCTTTCCCTGAAGGAGATATCCTAGTCCAAATACTGCCAACCAGGTAGTCAATAAAACATGTCTTACCTGGTCGAGAGTATCACGTCGGGGTCACCAAATTGTAAGAAAGATCCCCTGCCCTCTCGTCTGTGTCTCTTCTCTGCAAGGCCTTAGGAGCTCCGGAGCAATGAAAGAACAACCCACACGATTAAAATCAAGTCTGGTTTATTCAATACCACTGCTCAAAGGACTGAGCTGCAAGGCCGGGTAGATATACACATCAGTCCAAGCCATAGTGCGTAGGAAAGGCGGGGACACAGACAGAGTTATCGTGTGTTGACAGAGATAGGGGTCAGAAACATATGTGCGTAAGAAAATATGTGCGTAAGAAAAAGGAACAGGATGGGCTTATAGCTATCTTCTAACTTAACTATCGCCCTTGGTCTTCTATCATCCTGTTCACGCGATAGCACAAAATGTACAGGTCAGCAAAGACAGGAGCATCCTGTCTCCAAGAAGGTCAAGATAGGAAGGTCCGCCAAGGCTACTAAAGAATACATTTCAACAATCCCCTCTTTTATACTTAATAACTAATAAGTATAATTACATGAATGTATCAGTGTATTGATCATTAGATGAATTCCGCAAATGCATGTACTGCGGTTCTCGGAGAGCGATGGCAGCCATACCGGTCACTGGCTGCGCTTTTCTCAAGAAGAGGTTGCTGTTCAGTCCCTCGCTGCTTCTCCCGACACTTCCTGCAATGTGGAGAATATCCGAAGAGGCGGCACAGGAAGTTCTGAGATGCGACGGAGGTCATCCACGGGCTTACTTAGACCATTCCCCTCTTCAACTCTGTGGAAGAATAAGTTCTACCGATGGCCGTCAGTTCTTACTTCTGATCACTAGGACATATAAGAACACCACAGTTAAGTATATCTTTATAACAATTATCACTTTGGGGCATGTTTCAGTCGTCCGGCGTGGATCCACTGTGGAAAGAGATCAGTTAATACAGCCGTACGAGTCACAACGATCACGTCTGCAGGTTCACTGTATGGGGTCTCACCCAAGGGTGTTCCCATTTTGTCCAATTTTTTCACCAGGACTCGATCCCCTACCTTAAAGGGGTGAGTGTTTTTGGTCGGAATTGGGGGTCTCCTTGCATTTACCCATGTCCAATAATAATCTAATGTTTGTAGCAACCCTGCAGCGTACTCGCTGAGATGCACATCTAGGTCCCCCGTACCCACAGCCTGTTTGCCTCGTCGCCAATGGGAGGGGAAAGGGTCGCCCCATTACAAGTTCATACGGTGAGAGATGATCAAGGGCCACTTGTGCGGTCATTTGCATATCGGCGAGAACAAGTGGGAGAGCATGCAGCCAATTTTTGGAGCCAGATGCGTGCATGGCTTTACGAATTTTGTCCTTTATCGTACGATTAGCGCGTTCCACAATGCCTGATGATTGTGGGTGGTACGGAATATGGAAATGCCAATTGATTTTCAGCTCTTTGCACAGAAGTTGAGTGACCTTAGAAGTGAATGGGGTTCCTTTATCAGAATCAATTCCTACAGGGATGCCATACCTAGGAATTATCTCAGTAGTTAGCTTTTGAACCACGACTCTGATGTGAGGTGTGCAGAATCAGAGGATGAGATAGAACGATCTTTTCAGCATCAGTTACCATCAGAGCACAGGAGGCAACGGCACGAAGACAGGCCGGCAAACCCTGAGCCACGGAGTCAAGGGATTTTGAAAGAAACCCACAAGGTCGCATGCCTCCCCCATGTTCCTGAGCCAACACCCCAGATGCTGTGCCTGGCTGAGTTGCCACGTACAGGTGGAACGGAAGGCTGTAGTTAGGCAGTCCCAGTGTGGGAGCCGTACACAGGGCTCGTTTCAAGGCCCCGAAGGAGGCCAGCATTTCCGGATTCCATGTCAAGGGCGTGGTTGAGGGATCAGAGTGCTTCACTGCAGTGCGCAGACACTTGTCATACAAAGAGCAGTCTGGAATCCACTGATGGCAGTAGTTGATAAGGCCGAGGAAAGCCTGCAGTGCCTGTTTAGTGGCGGGCCGCTGAGTGTCTATGATGACTTGTATTCGTTCAGCAGTCAGTTTCCTGGAACCCTGAGAGAGTTCATAGCCCAGGTACCGGACAGTGTTCTGGCAGAACTGTAGTTTCGTCTTGGATACTTTGAAACCCTCTGCAGCCAGGTGTTTGAGTAGGGCCAGGGTGGCCGCCTGGCAGGTGTCATAGTCGGTAGCAGTTACCAGGAGATCATCAGCGTACTGTAGAACCACTGAATCAGGGGGGAGGCAGAGGCTCGACAGGGCGTTCTTGACCGTGGTCGCGAAGACCGCGGGGGAATCGATATACCCCTGTGGCAGCCTAGTCCACGTGTACTGCTGCCCCCTGTGTGTGAAGGCAAAGAGAGCATCTCCTTCCCTACAGGAACACTGAAGAAAGCAGAACAGAGGTCAATCACAGAAAAGACTGTATGAGTACATGGAATTGAGGCTATGATGGAGGAGATGTCAGGGACAATTGGTGCGACTGGAATAATCAGTTCGTTTATTTTTCGCAGATCTTGGGTGAATCTCCACGAGCCATCTGGTTTTGGAACAGGATTAACCGGTGTGTTGTTTGGGCTGACGCATGGGGTGACAACGCCCTGTTGCAAAAGAGAATTCAAAATAGAGTCAATGCCAGTAGTTTTTTCAGGTGATAAAGGATATTGTTGAATAAACACAGGCGTCAAATGTTTAACCTTGGCCTCGTATGGAGGACACGAAACAAGACCCACCTCATCCTTATAATCAGCCCACAGGGAGGACTCCACAGACAATAACACTGGAGGTAAGTCCTTGGTGTTAGTGACACATGAAACATTCACAGCCGCAATGTTATGAGGGAGGATAGTGTGAGAGAGCGCGTGAATGTCTGGTGAGGAATTATCTGCGGTCTGAACAAGCATGTGAGAACCACTGAAAACAATCGAGAGTCCCAAGAGACCCATCAAATCACGGCCTAGTAGGTTGAAGGGGCAATCAGGCATGTAGACAAAAGAGTGTGTGAAAATTAGAGAAGGATCAGAAGGACAGGAAACAGCTAGTGGGGGAGTGAAAGAGGAAGTGAATGGAACCCCATCAATTCCCACAGAGTTAGCAGACCGTGTTGATAAAGGCCCTTCATAAGTCTTCCCCATAGAAGATAAGGTGGCTCCTGTGTCTAGCAGAAAGAGATAAGAATTGTCTGCTACAATTAGAGTTAGCACAGGAAGCTTTTCATTGCCTGGGGAAGTGAAGGAAAGATGCAACATAGAAACGGCCGGGGTCTCGTGACTCTGTAGGCAGCCCTATTGTGAGGGAGGTGGAGGATAAGAGGAGTGCTGGCAACCTTGAGTTGGGACCTGTTGGTTACCCTGACCCTGTGGTCCAGAACTCCCTTGTTCATCCCACTGTTTCTTCCTGCACTCTCTCCTCCAATGCCCCTCCTTCCCGCAATAGTGGCACCTCCCTGGCTTACGCCCACCCTGGTTCCTTCCTTCAGTCCTACCCCTCCCATTTCTATTGGGCGGGGGATAGGCTGGGGCCACTGACAAACAGGCCTGATTCTTTTTAACCTCTAGTAAACCGTCCCCTTCCAGCGTTCTAACCTTTTCCCCTGCTGCCCGCACGGTCATAACTATCGCCTAGTTTACTTTGCAAGATGAATCTATAATCTGCGCCAGTCAGCTGACAGTTACGCGAACTTTTGATTAACATATCGACAAAAGGCAGAGGTTTATCGGGGGAGGGCAAGAGACTAATGATATCTTTAAGAGCAGATGGTGAAGGCGGAGTAACCTGTACTCCTGAGGGTTTAGCTACGATGACAGAGGGTCACTGTCATCGTCTGAGCTGTCAGAGCTAGAGTCGGAACTGGAATCACTAGATTCCTCTTCCTTGGGTTTCTTTTTTAGCCCCTTCTTTGGGTTTTCTTGGCTGAGGTTTCTCCTGTGTCGGAGACCTTCATCGCGGCTAGCGATGGATACATATTAGCCACTGGAGGTGGTTCGGGGTCGCGGTCAGGCGCATTGGGCAATACCTCTTTTTTTCCCCCCGAATAAGGCGGCGGTTTAGCGAGAGAAATGGAGAGTGGTATGGGAGTTAAAAGACCAGGATCTGTTCGGTTCCTAGGTTTTGGAATACCCTTCAATACTCTTTTTGGAGTGTAAATGTTTTTGCGTTCGTCCCAGATTTTCTTCATCTAATACCATCGCCCATAACATTCCCGCATATAACCGAGATTCCATTGTGGACCTCCGAGGCCTTCATAAATCATGCGATACGCGGAGGCTAAATATCCTGGGTCAAATGTACCTCTCTGGGGTAAGGTGGAATCTGAGGGGTTGCCTCAGTCCAACCAGCTAAATTGTCAAGATAAGGAGTAACGAAGTATGTTAGACCACAAAGTTGCATCCAAACAGAAGGCGTCTCTCCAGGCTCAGGCTTAGGGTATGAGTTTCCCATTTTAAAATACCAACACCAATACTTATCGGCAATACAGGCAAGAGACACAGAGAGAATATTTTCCTTTTTGTTTTACAGCGCGCTCTGCCCAGTAACTATAATACTGAGGTCCTCCTTCCTTTCAGGGGCTATACAGGAATACCCTAATCCTATACCTGCTCAGTAATACCAATACTGAGGTCTACCTTTCCCTGAAGGAGATATCCTAGTCCAAATACTGCCAACCAGGTAGTCAATAAAACATGTCTTACCTGGTCGAGAGTATCACGTCGGGGTCACCAAATTGTAAGAAAGATCCCCTGCCCTCTCGTCTGTGTCTCTTCTCTGCAAGGCCTTAGGAGCTCCGGAGCAATGAAAGAACAACCCACACGATTAAAATCAAGTCTGGTTTATTCAATACCACTGCTCAAAGGACTGAGCTGCAAGGCCGGGTAGATATACACATCAGTCCAAGCCATAGTGCGTAGGAAAGGCGGGGACACAGATAGAGTTATCGTGTGTTGACAGAGATAGGGGTCAGAAACATATGTGCGTAAGAAAATATGTGCGTAAGAAAAAGGAACAGGATGTGCTTATAGCTATCTTCTAACTTAACTATCGCCCTTGGTCTTCTATCATCCTGTTCACGCGATAGCACAAAATGTACAGGTCAGCAAAGACAGGAGCATCCTGTCTCCAAGAAGGTCAAGATAGGAAGGTTCGCCAAGGCTACTAAAGAATACATTTCAACAATGCCACAGTCTGATCTCCTCCATGCTACTGTCTGATCTCCTCCATGCCACAGTCTAATCATATCCATGCCACAGTCTGATCTCCTCCATGCTACTGTCTGATCTCCTCCATGCCACAGTCTAATCATATCCATGCCACAGTCTGATCACCTCCATGCCACAGTCTAATCATATCCATGCCACAGTCTGATCTCCTCCATGCCACAGTCTGATCTCCTCCATGCCACAGTCTGATCTCCTCCATGCTACAGTCTGATCTCCTCCATGCCACGCCAAATTGAGTCAGTAATTAAAACAAAAGGAGCAGATATTGAGTACAGATACAGTAAATGAACAGACTTTCCAGAAGACCAACAATTCACTCGAAATGTTTAGTTTTTTTTATTGGTCTTATGAAGTATTCAAATTGTTTGAGATGTGAATTGGTGGGTTTTTGTTAATTGTGAGCCAAAATCATCAAAATGAAAAAGAATTAATCACTTGAAATATATCAGTGTGTATATATATATATATACACACATACACACTCCATTGTTTCACAGTTTAAGATAAGATAAACCTTTATCCGTCCCACAGTGGGGAAATTTCTTTGTTACAGCAGCAAGAAAAAAAAATAAAAAGAATAAATGCAAATATATAAAAGAATAGACGAATAGACATACTATAGTATAGAAGTATATACACAACACAATGTATGAATACAAATAAGAAAAAAGTACGTATTGCAGGTAATATTGTTT
>JBCEWE010000379.1:164358-169358 GCA_039877035.1 Silurus lanzhouensis
ACCTATCAGCACTCAGCGCCGACCCACAGCCCAGCTGTCTGCACACCACCTGAGCGTTCCTGATGTTCCACTGATCATCACAAACGGAGCCCCATGTAGCGTTATGATACACCTCCAACCTCCCAGAGCAGCTTCCCTTTCCTCCACTCAGCCTGAGAGACCAGTGTTCTACATCACACACATCACACATGAGGAAACACACCAACGCTGAATAACATCTCCAGTCACACACCTCAATACAACACCATGATACATCAACATGAACTCAACATCATCTATTAAAACCTTCATGGTTTCTGATATCTTCAGGACAGAGGAGTTTACACTTTAAGATTTTCATATTCAATTATATCTTTATTCTATTGAGGGAAAAACACTACAGTACCTGCAGTTATAGTAAAACAATCAACTTCTAGGTAGAAACATTAAGTTTTTCCTTCACACCTGACTGATGTAACAGATTTAAGTGTCCTTACTTGAGCCATGAGTCCCTCGAGGACGTAGAGACGTTTCATCATCTGCAGAATTAAAATCCATGAGACAGAGTTTTTCAGTCATTTCTATTTTTATTACTGGAATATTTTTGTAAATTCTACAGTAAAGTATAAACTAGTAAAGAGAGAAGATCCTCCTACTTTTGCAGGTAATATGTGCCACCTCTTCACTATTATCACAGTTGTTCTGTCCCCAGGGTGAAGATGGACATTTTAACAGATTAGAGTCGTGTTTCCTACATTTCACTTGGTCCAGCCAGTTAGGAGCAGATTCTACTCTCGCCCTGAATGTGTCCAAACGCTCGCGTTCTCCACAGTTCAGCTCTCGACACACCATATCTGCTGTTTCTAATTCCTGCTCCATCTGATTGTGACACACATTACCCCAGGTTCCATTGTAGAACACTTCCAGATTCCCCTCACAGCCCCCCGTGAGTCGGATCTCTTTAAACTCTGGTGGGAGAAGGATGATTTATACACTTCTACATATTGAATATATTTAACAGGTTTATTCTCAGTCATCACACTGTACCTGAGCACACGACTCCTACGTCCTCCTGGTGTCCACATTCACCCTCTTCACACAGCTGAAATCTGCAGTTCCACAGGGACGTCTCATTCCCCTCACACTCCACCTCATTCAGCCATATGGACCCAGTTCCAGGACCAAACCAGGCTGGTGTGTGGGTACTGAGGGCCCGTCCACACTGCAGCTGTCTGCACACCACATCTGCATCCTCAATACCCCAAGAGTCATCACACACTGTTCCCCATGAACCACTGTGGAAAACCTCCAGCCTTCCTGCACAGTCTCCTCCAGAACCTACCAGTCTGGTGGACCTGGGGGCTGTTTTTACACACACACACACACACACACACACACACACACACACACACACACACACACAAATGCATGTGCTTTAAAAGTAGAAGTAAACTGTTTCATTTCATAAGTAAAAACTGAGTGTAAACATCAAGAAATGCATACAAATCTATAATATTACATTTCTGTCAGGATCTTCAGGGCTGTAGGGTTTAGCGACACTCACTTCCGGTTTAGCGGCACTCACTTCCGGTTTAGCGGCACTCACTTCCGGTTTAGCGGTTATCAAAGACAGTAACTCATGACCAGATGATCTCACCAGCTTCTCATGTCTCTGAGATTATTCCTGCCCCCTACCTGCTCTGGTTTCTGTTCTTGTTCCTCTTCTAGTTCCTTCTTTGTTTCTTGTTCTGGTTCCTTCTCTGGTTCCTGTTCTGGTTTCAGCTCTGCTGTTTACTGGTTTTGACTCTGGACTGGTTTTAGTGGTTTTCTTCCTGCTTCTATTATGTTGTCCTGCTGCTCATAGGTTTTTGGACACTCTGTACTTTACTCTTCTCATTAAAACGTAATATTCACACTTCAGCCTGCATCCTGCATTTGGGTTCTTCCAGTCACATTCCTGAACATTTCTGTGCAGTAGCAGGTGGAGGACGAGGTTTAATGTCCTGTAGCCTATCACCAAGTCACCATTCAGATCCTTCTGACTTCATCCTCAAACCCAACCTCTAATTCTTACTCCAGAGATACACAGAGGCAAACCTGATGTTGGAGTGTGTGTGTGTGTGTGTGTGTGTGTGTGTGTGTGTGTGTGTGTGTGTGTGTGTGTGTGTAAATCACTACTTGACTTGGATCTGATCACTTATTTATTTTCTTCTCTCCAAATTCGCATCTAAATTCAATTTATATTAAATTTCTTGTTAATTGAATTTTCTCATGTAGGTTTTATATCATTACTATAAAGATCACACTCGTTCTTTAACTTCACACTACAGATTTTCTTGTTTCTACTCAGATCTCAGGATATCTGGCAGGTATCTCATCATGAGTCGCAGCCCATCAGGTGAAACTCAATCCCAGCAATACTGACGTTCTGTTCATGTAAGATGATTCATTTTCACGTGAAGTTCTTGTGATCTCAATAAATGACTCTCTGATTTGGAGACTGAACACAACTTTGCACTTCATCTTCCTCTGAGGGACATTTGACCTCTACAACTCATCCAGAATTCAGCTGCATGATTTGATTTTAACCTCCTGAGGTTCTCCCACCCCATTGCTATGTTCCTCTACTGGTATCCTGCAGCTTCTGCATTACACTGATGTTTGCCTACACAGAGAAAACCAGAGCAGCACTGCTCTACCTCACAGCTCTTATCTCAACCTGCACTGCACCACGATCATGCAATCAGTTGGGAAGTGGGAGATCAGTCGATAAGATGTTGGTTTTCTGATCAGAAGGTCATGGGTTTAAATCCCAACACCACCAAACTGCCACTGCTGGGCCCTTAAGCAAGGCCCTTAACCCTCAAGTGCTCAGCTGTATAAGTGAGATGACTGTAAGGGCAGTAATGTAAATGCAGTAAATGTAAATCCCTCTGATCCTGAAAGTCAGATAAATGATGGTGGAATCTGGAGGTCTGTGCTTGAACAAGGCTGTTTAACTACTACAGAATCACATGTCTGCAGGAACAGACTCAGGAACATAGAGGTCCATTCTGTCAAACCTCCACCTTCCACAACACCCAGAATAGAAAAACACCAACCGTGGCGGCTATGAACTTCTCCTCCACAGACACTGGAGCCACAAACAGATACTAGGAGCAGAAGCCCTGCATCTCTTCACCCAATCAACTTCTCTAATCATCTAACTTTATTTCTACATTTTCTTTTTTCTACACAGGGGTCACTGAAGGGGAAAAGGTGTGGAATATACAGTTTATATCATAGACGAGTGTAAAAACACACACTTTCAGGATGGAATGACTGTATTTTACACAGTAATTACAGACAATCTGTTCTAAGGTCATGTGTAGAACTTCATCATGTAGAAGAACACCACAGATCATGTGTTTCTACTCAGTGTTACATCATGCCATCAGTTCACCACAAAGTTCATTCTTTTTTAAAAGAAGGGCCTTGAAGGGTCTTGTTTTTACATTTACACCACATCAGTTAACATGCTAATGTTGAAACACTGAATGCTAATGCTGCTGCTAATGAAATGGAGCAGCACATTTTATTTCCTGATGTTCTACAATTCTGTTCATTTGTAGCTGTTGTGTTTGTAGGTGGTGTTTACCTGAGCAGGTGATGTACAGATGTTCTCCAGAGGTGCAGTTGACAGCTTGTGCACTGCTGCAGTTTCCCAGATGAGCTTCACTCCCAGAGCAGCTGAAAGCCGTTACACACATGTGTTTGTGTTCAGTGGTGGATGGAGATGAACGATAGTTCAGCACAGAGCCACAGCCCAGCTGTCTGCAGAGCACAGACGCCTCAGACAGACTCCACGAGTCCAGGAGAACTTTCCTCCAGTCCTGCCTGAAATAAATCTCCACCTCCCCCTGACACTCGCTCCCTCCAGACAACCGCACTCGCCCCTCATGAAACGCCATGGATGATCCTGAAGCAGAAGAACATCACTGAAATATTCTAATGAACACTGACTTTATTCACTAACGTGGTGTACGTGATGTTAATATCTCACCGTTACAGATCACTCCAGCATCGTGTTTATGAGAACATGCAGCTCGACTCCATGATGAGATGCCACATTGTGATAGGTGTGTCTCATTCCCCTGACAATCAAACACATCAGCCCAGATGTGGCCACTCCCCTCCCCAAACCAGTCCACCTCCACCACAGCACTCCCACAATCCAGCTGTGCACAGAGAACATCTGCAGCTCTCATATCCCAGCCTACAGCACAAACTGTGCCCCACTCACTGAGGTACTGGAGCTCCACTCGACCAGACAGGAGTCTGATCCGTTCACCAGCCGAGCCTCTGTGTGACCTGAACAAACAGCCGAGAGCTCAGTGAAAGAGGAACATCAACAAAGACACCTTCAAGTTTGATTGACAGGAACGTGGTCTCGATTTAAACAGAAGTTCAATCATGATACTTTACCAGAACATATTAATCCCACTTCATTGTGATGGGAGCAGTTTGAGTGTTTGAGTGAAGATGATGATGGACAGAAGTAAATCTCAGATTCATTTCCTCTACACTGAAGCTCCTCTGTCCACACCTGATCCTTCCCTCGACCAAAAGCAGCTGATCCCAGAACCTTCACAGGAATCCCACAGTCCAGCTCTCGACACACAACCTCTGCATCCTGCTGGTCAAAGTCAGCATCACACACTGTGGACCAGGAACCTCCATGAAGCACCTCCACTCTTCCAGAACATCGGTGAGGACCAGCAGTGAGTTTGGACTTTCTGTTGGCTGAGTTTTATTTCATTGTGTAAATTTTGAGTTTCCAACAAGAGAAAACATCAAGAAATCATTCCAGTGTAGTTACAAAATTATTCCAATAAAATCTCAATGTGTTCATTCATTTGTTCTCCTTTTTATTCTTTTTATTTTATCAATAATATTTTATTGTTTATTTTAATAAAGTGAATGTTTTGGAATTTAAATGAGTAAATTCATTCATAATAATCATTTTACTGATTGTAAAGTTT
>JBCEWE010000379.1:171858-181266 GCA_039877035.1 Silurus lanzhouensis
CCCTAATAATTATCATTAACATATTATTATATTATTATAACATAATTTTTTCTGTTTCAAGTCTTTTTTTTCAGATGTTTAAATTTTATTATCTAATAAATGTAAGAAATATTTGAAAATGTTGACTAAATTTAAGAATTCTTTTCGAGTCACTTCAAATTAGATATAATTTTTTAAATACACACACATTTATTCTGGATTTCAGGATTATCAACATTAATAATTCAAACAAATTAAAGATTAGTTCATGATTTAAATATTTATTAATAACATTAAAGTTTTTGTATCCACAAGGGGCAGTAAAGCTTCCAAACTGATATTTCTGTTCATTAAAATGTGTTTTTTTCTTCACTGACCTTCTGAGGGCGCTGTTATGACACTTCTGGATTATTATTACTGTTTATTATTATTATTATTATTATTATTATTATTATTATTATTATTATTTATAAATCTGATCATATTGCAAACTTACAAATATGAGTAATTATAGAAAAGATAAAAATAAACCCTATAATCTGTAATGTTATAAGTAATAATAAAAACACCTCCTGAATAGTTTTTATGTTGCATGTTACGATCATTTCACTATAAAGTCCTCATTATGTGTTTAACTCTGAATATGAGACATTCCATCTAACCAGCTAAATGTGTTCATGTGTTAATTTGTGTTCATGTGTGAGGAATAGAATCAAATAGTATAAAATGTTTATTGTCACTGTAAAATCCAGTGAGTCATAGTAAAAAAATATACAAATAAATAAATGGTAATTTAAAAAGAAAAATAAATAAAATCAGAGATCAGTCGTGCAGCATCATCTTGTGTTATATGAATCAATGTGTTGTGTCTGTGTCAGGATTTTTTTTTTGTTCCCCTCTAGAGGTCACTATTTGACTATTTTGGTTTTATTTATTTAAGTCAAGAGTCAAGTCAAGAGGCTTTTATTGTCATTTCTACTATACACAGTGGTACACAGTACACAGTAAAAATGAGACAACGTTTCTCCAGAACCCTGGTGCTACACTAAACAACAAACAAACAAAACAACATTAAGCTAAAACACAAGTTACATAAAGTGCATCGAGTGCAACCTGGTGCAAACAGTGCAGACAGACAGTGCAGACAGACGACACAAGACAAGACACAAAACCCAATATAGCGCCGACCAGTAAACCTACTGTATACTAGATTGTACAGTACTGTACAAGAAAACTGTAAAAACTATACAAAATATAAACTATATCCCAGAAGTGAGTGTAAACAGTGTAGTGCAAAAAAATACAGCAGCATTTATTCTTTTTCTTTCTCATTTCTTTTTCTCCACTTATTCCTCATTAGTCAGCATGTATTTAAGCCCTTTCCAGAATGGTCTCTTGGGTGCTGGTCTGGACTAACTGGCATCTTGAGATCCCCCAAACCTCTCTAAGACCACCTGTGGACAGTGGTCTATAGTGCAATGAGAAATGAGAGCTAACGGGAGCAGGAACAGAAAAATGAGATCAGCAGTCTGCTGCTGTCAGCTTCACTGGTGTATTAAGTGCAAAAAGGTTTAAATCGAAAAGTTTACTATACCTTTATTGTCTATATCTTTATTGTGCACCAGCTGTTTAACACTCAGAGAGAGGAGTTATATCATTAATGGCCAAAGGCAGAAATGATCTCCTGTGGCTCTCTGTGGTACATCATCAGTGTATGAGTCTGTCACTGAACATTCTCCTCAGACTGACCAGTGTTTTATGTAGTGGGTGGGAGGAGTTGTTCATGACAGCACCTTCTTTTCAGACACTGTAAAAATGGTTTAAATCCTACCTGTCTGATCCTTACTATTTTGTAGATTTAAATGGTAAACTATCCAGGTTAATGTAAGTAAATTATGGGGTGCCACAAGGTGCAGTTCTAGGACCCCTACGTTTCACAATATACATGCGTCCCTTAGGAAATATTATTAGAAGGCATGGGATTACCTTCCACTGTTATGCTGATGACAGCCAGCTATATATCTCATCAAAACCAGACGAAACATTTCAGTTGACTCGGATAACTAAGTGTTTTAAAGAATTAAAAGACTCGATGACTCATAACTTTTTATTATTAAATTCTGATAAGACAGAGATTTTGTTCATCGGCCTAAAAATCGGTACACAGAAGCTCCAGCATTTCAACCTGCATTTAGAAAGATTTTCTGTAACTACTTGTTGAACAGTAAAAGACCTGGGAGTTTTTTTTAGAGCAACTTGTCTTTTAAAAATCATATCAACCATATTACAAAAACAGCTTCTTCAACCTTAGAAATATTGTTACGCTAAGAAACATGTTGTTTATATCTGATGCAGAGAAGCTCGTCCATGCATTCATGACCTCCAGACTGGACTACTGTAATGCATTACTAGGTGGATGTCCTGCATCAATAAGAAACAAGCTACAGTTTGTCCAGAATGCAGCAGCCAGAGTTCTCACAAAGTCGAGAAAATATGATCATATAAACCAAATCTTCTCATCCATACACTGGCTACCTGTTAAGTTTCGAATCGACTACAAACTACTGCTTCTTTCTGTCAGGCGGAAGAACATGCCAGAAACCAAAGTACAACAAATGAAGGTTTTAATGAAAAGCAAAAAGGCAAAGGGCAGAAAACCAAACAGAAACTCCAGGTGTGTTGCCATTAAGGCAAAATGTTAAGGACTTTTATTTTGATACGATGTAGACCTGGAGTTCGGGGTTAGAGGTTATTTCCTGTATAGAAGAAAGGAAGCTGACAGTATGTGTGCACTTGTAATCCATCTGTTGTTAGCACTAGAAGCAATGTCGTAAGTACAAAATTCATTATGTTAATAAGTTAATGTTACAATACTGTTTAAAAAGAAAAGACCAAACATAGTTACAGTGTTTATTTACATGTAGATACAGGTATATTTCATTAGACAAGATTTGTTAAAACATTCGAACTTTTTTCCTTTGTTACAGTTTTCACTCTGTCATGTAAGATGATGTTGAAAGCCACAGTAAACAGCAAGAAATCGCTCACTACGACTTGTCGTCATTTTGCATCAGAGTTAGCTGGCTGTATAGCTACAGTTGCTACACTGCAGTGAGGACAGCACAGTGAAAAGACATTGAAGTTAGTGTTGAACATCGTGACAAGATGGAAGGAAAACGTGCTAAGTCTTCTGTAGCAAGTGGAAGTTCTCACTCATCTGCGTCATCAAGCCGTGCAGTAATCCGTGCACGGGCTAAAGCAGCAGCTGCTAAAGTACGTGCTGAATATGCAGAAAGAGAGGCTAAAGCTAAAATAGAAAAGGCAGCTAAAGAAGCTGAATCACAGTTGGAGAAAGTAAAAAGAGAGACTGAGCTTGAAACACTAGCCATGTGTCGTGAAGCAGCGGCTGCTGAGGCTGAAGCAGCTGTTTGGGAATCGGCTGACACAGTTGCGAAGTGTATTCTGTTGGATGCAACGAGCGCTTCAGGAGAAGATAAAATGGAGCGGACAAGCGAATACGTCCAAACTCATTTTGGCCCCACTAGCTCCACAAAGGGAGCAGCTACGAAGGCTTGCTCACAGGCTTTTCAGCCTGCTGCGGATGGCACTCTCATTTTCAGTCCGAACAATCCCTTCTCTCCATACCCGCAGGTCCATGTTCCTTCACATGAGCCACGACAGGCTAATAACATAGGAAATGTGAATATATCAGAGGATGTTCTAGACGATACTTATGTTCCACCAGCAGTCAAACTGTCATGCGGTGAGACTTTAACTGACAGAGAGGATGCTCAAGTCGATTCAAAGAAGTTTCATACTGACTTGAATATTTCTGCTCTGTGCTATTACCCCCAACTAAAACCCGACCAGGGCGTGTCTGCAACTGAACATCTTGCGCAATATTTAGCTCGACGTGACCTGGTGAGCGCAAGCTTGTATGAGTTTGACGATAAACCGGAAAATTATCGTGCTTGGCAGTCTTCATATAAAAATGCTACACAAGGGCTGGCTCTCACTGCGACTGAGGAGCTAGACTTAATGACTCGATGGCTTGGCAAAGAATCCAGCAACCAAGTGAAACGCCTGCGTTCAGTGCATGTAGCAAGTCCAGACATAGCACTCAGAAAAGCCTGGGAACGTCTTCAGGAATGCTACGCAGCACCAGAGGTAGTTGAAAAAGCCCTCTTCACTCGACTCGATAAGTTCCCTAAAGTTTCGGCAAAGGAAAATCTGAAGTTAAGGGAGCTAGCAGATCTGCTGATGGAAGTGCAGTGTGCTAAGGAAGACGGCTACTTTCCAGGTTTGTCCTACCTGGATACTGCACGAGGCATTGAACCTATAGTAGCCAAACTGCCTTATGGACTTCAAGAAAAATGGATCTCTGCGGGTTCAAAGTATAAAGAAGAAAATGGAGGACGGTTTCCACATTTGAATTCTTTACCAGATTCATCTGCTATGAGGCAAAGAAAAGGAATGATCCCAGTTTTGCCTTTTTAAATGCTAGTGGATCTTCTGTAAAGGTTGAAAGTCCCTATCTTAAAAGCACCAAGAACCCCATTGCAGTTCATAAGACTAATTTCTCCCCAGCAGAGTCAAGCACTTCCAGTGATCCAAATAAGAGCTGCCCAATACATGCAAAGCCACATCCACTGAAGAAGTGCAAAGCCTTTAGAGCAAAAGACCTTCAAGACAGGAAAGCCTTTCTGAAAGAGAGAGGATTCTGCTTTAAGTGCTGTGGCTCAAATAGTCATGTGGCGAAGGACTGCACTGCAGTAGTGAAATGTTCTGAGTGTGACAGCACCAATCATGTCTCCGCTATGCATCCGGGCCCTCCACCGCAGACCACAGCTCCTGTAACCTCATCGCAGAATGGCGGGGAGGAGAAGAGGGTAACGACAGTAGGGAAGTCGTCAGTTCAAGCTGTACTGAAGTATGTGGTGCAGGACAAGTTGGGAGTCATGTTCCAAGATATGCCTAGCAAAGGTGTATCACAAGGGCTCTCCAGATAAAGCCATCAAGGCATATATCGTTTTAGATGACCAAAGCAACCGGTCATTGGCGACGTCTAGTTTCTTTGACCTTTTCAACGTTCAGAGTAAGCCATATCCTTACTTATTGAGAACGTGTTCCGGCACAGAGGAAACATTTGGCAGAAGGGCTGAAGATTTTATGGTCAAAGCACTTGATGGAAAGTGACAATCCCTCTCCCCCCACTTATTGAATGTAATGACTTACCTGACAACCGGGCTGAAATTCCCACGCCGAACGCCGCTCTTCATCAACCTCACCTCGTCAAAGTAGCAGAACACATTCCCGAGTTGGACCCCACTGCGGAGATCCTCCTGCTGCTTGGTAGAGACGTAATTAGAGTGCACAAGGTAAGGGAACAAGTAAATGGCCCTCCCAACGCCCCTTTTGCTCAACGTCTTGACCTAGGTTGGGTGTTGATTGGAGAGGTCTGCCTAGGAAATGCGCACAAGCAAATGTCAGCACTTACAGGACAACAGTGCTTGATTGTCAACGGCCCTCGCTCCTCCAACCATGCACAAGTTTTATGCATGTCAGTGATGAACTTCATGGCAAAGAGCCCAGGAAGAGTGTCTTAGGCTCGGCAGGGCTAAAGAAGACAGGCTGGGTAAAAATGTATTTGACCGCACCGAACAGGACAACAAGCTGGCACCATCAATTGAGGATGAGACTTTCTTGAACATAATGGACAAAGAAGTCTACAGAAATGATTCAAACAGTTGGGTCGCTCCACTACCGTTCAGGCAGCCTAGAGAACGGTTGCCCAACAACCGCAGCCAAGCACTCAAACGATTCGAATCACTTCAATGCAATTTGAGAAGAAAGCCGGAGATGGAACAGCAATATGTGGCATTCATGGGAAAACTGCTGGAAAATGATCATGCTGAGGTGGCACCAGGACTAAGGGAAGACGAAGAGTGTTGGTACTTACCAAGCTTTGCAGTATTTCACCCACAAAAACCAGGTCAAATCAGGGTGGTGTTTGATTCGAGTGCCCAACACTCCGGAATCTCCTTAAATAATGTCCTATTGACTGGCCCTGATCTTAACAACTCCCTTCTGGGATACTCATGCGTTCCGAAAGGAAAAGGTGGCTGTTATGGCAGACATACAGCAGATGTTTTACTGCTTCCTCGTAGAAGAAAAACACAGGAACTATTTGAGATTTTATGGTTCAAGAACAATGATGTAACAAGTGAAGTCGTAGACTACAGGATGAAGGTCCATGTGTTCGGGAACAGCCCGTCTCCAGCAGTGGTAATTTATGGGCTTAGAAGGGCTGTCAGAAAGGGTGCACAAAGATATGGACAAGACACAGTCAACTTTGTTGAACGTCACTTTTATGTTGATGACGGTCTTTGTTCTGTCCCTACTGATGCTGAAGCCATTGACTTGTTTGCGTAGGACTCAGGCTTCACTTGCTGAGTCGAACCTCAGGCTCCACAAGTTTGCATCAAATAGTCCGGCAGTCTTGGCAGCTTTCCCAAGTGAGGACTGTGTGGCAGCTGAAAAGAGGTAGACCTCTGTGGGAAGGAGTCACCCATCCAACGCAGCTTAGGCCTCCTTGGGAGGTAGCTACGGACACATTCACCTTTTCTGTGTCAGTTGATGTAAAACCGTTTACCCGTCGTGGAGTTCTCTCCATGGTGAACAGTGTTTTTGATCCCTTGGGTTTTTTGCTCCTGTTGTAATCCAAGGCAGAGCCCTTCTCAGAGAGCTGAATTCTGAGGCTTCAGAGTGGGACACTCCGTTACCTGAAGAGAAATTAGGCAAGTGGGAGGCTTGGCGAAACTCACTTCAAAGAGTTGAAGCACTTCCATATTTCAAGGATGTACACAGGCCTCTCTCTAACCAAGGCCGAACGCATAGAACTCTGTGTGTTCTGTGATGCTTCTACTATGGCCATTGGGGCTGTAGCCTATTTGAAGACCATCCAAGAAGACATTGTTGACATTGGATTTGTCATGGGGAAGTCTAAACTGCTCCTCAATCAGAGCCAACCATACCGAGACTTGAACTATGTGCTGCGGTTTTGGCTGTGGAAGTGGCTGAACTGATTCAGGATGAACTGGACTTGAAGCTAGATTCCATTAAGTTCTACACTGATAGCAGAGTGGTCCTTGGATACATTATAACCAATCCAGACGGTTTATGTATATGTCCACAATCGAGTCCAGCGTATTCGCCAGACCACAAATCCTGAAACAGTGGCAATACGTACGCACAGAGGACAATCCAGCTGACATTGCGTCAAGGTCTGTTCCAGCATCACGTCTCACACAAACAATGTGGTTCAGTGGACCTACCTTTTTGCGTAAGCTTTCCAGTCAACCAGAGCCTACTCAGTCATTCAGTTTAGTCTCACCAGAATTGGATGCGGAGATTCGTCCGGATGTGAAGAGTTATGCCACCCAGCTACAAAAGAAAGGTCTCAGCATAGAGCGTTTTGAGAGGTTCTCCACCTTTAACACTCTCCAGCGAGCTGTGCATTCTAATTCATGTTGCAAGATCTTACAAGTCCCCTAACATGATGGACAAGTGTAGAGGATGGCATAAATGTGAGCTGCCTCGCTCTCCGGATGAGCTTTCCCAAGCCAGAGAAGTCATCATTAGAGCCCGTTCAGAGAAAAGCATTTGGAAAGGAATTTGAAACTCTAGAAAGAGACAAGCCAATTCCTATAAACAGCTGTCTACGTCGTCTCAACCCTATCTTGCAGAATGACCTCATCTGTATCGGAGGCCGCCTGAAAAACGCAGACGTAGAGGTTGACCAAAAGAACCCTGTAATCTCCCAAAGGACAACCATGTTTCCTTGCTGCTCATCAACATCATCAACCCAAGTAAAACATCAGGGTCGCCATTAACAGAAGCGCTGTGAGAGCTGCAGACTCTGGATTTTGGAGGTAAAAGGCTCTATTAACTCAACTCTTCACAAATGCGTGACCTGTCGTAGACTCAGAGGACGGATGCAGGAGCAACTAATGCAGATTTGCCACCGGAGCGTCTCAAGGCCTGCCTCCCTTCACGTATGTGGGGCTAGATGTCTTCGGACCATGGCACATCACTACCAGACGTACAAGAGGAGTTCAGCCTGAGAGCAAGAGGTGGGCCATATTATTCTGTGTATGAGCTCCAGGGCGGTTCACATTGAGGTGATTGCCTCAATGACACTTCAAGCTGTTATCAATGCCTTAAGGCGTTTCTTCGCCATAAGAGGACCAGCCAAACAACTACGGTCAGATTGTGGCACGAATTTCATAGGGCCTGCAGAGAACTCGGGATGAGCGCAGACCAACCAGACACCGCTGTGCAGAGGTACCTACACCAGCAAGGATGCTCCTGGGTGTTTAACCCACCACATGCTTCGCACATGGGTGGTTCATGGGAACGCCTCATTGGAGTGGCTCGAAGGATCCTGGAGTCAATGCTTCTTGAAAATGGCACTCGCCTGACCCATGAAGTCTTGTGCACACTAATGGCGGAGGTGGCAGCAATTATGAATGCAAGGCCTCTGGTTCCAGTTTCAAATGATCCAGAGGATCCATTCATTCTCACACCATCTATGTTGTTAACTCAGAAGTCAGTACTCCACCTCCTCCAGGAGACTTTACGGACAGAGACCTCCTAACTAAGCAGTGGAGACAAGTACAAGCCTTGTCAAACATGTTCTGGCGCCGTTGGAGACAAGTGTACTTGTCAACTTTACAAGGCCGGAAGAAATGGACCAAGTCCCACCAAAATCTGCAAGAAGGAGATGTCGTCCTCCTCAAGGACAACCTAGTTGTCCGCAACAACTGGCCTATGGCGATAATCACAAAGGCTATTCCTGGAGAAGACGGGAAAGTCCGTAAGGTGGAATTGAAGACCACAGATCAAGGACATTCAAAAAAGTACCTTAGACCAGTGACAGAACTTGTTTTGCTTCTGAGTAAAGAATGATGTTCATATGTTTAGTTAATACATAATTTGTTAAGTGTAGTGACCTCACAGATGCCAGGCGGGGAGTGTGTTGCCATTAAGGCAAAATGTTAAGGACTTTTATTTTGATACGATGTAGACCTGGAGTTCGGGGTTAGAGGTTATTTCCTGTATAGAAGAAGGAAGCTGACAGTATGTGTGCACTTGTAATCCATCTGTTGTTAGCACTAGAAGCAATGTCGTAAGTACAAAATTCATTATGTTAATAGTTAATGTTACAATACTGTTTAAAAAGAAAAGACCAAACATAGTTACAGTGTTTATTTACATGTAGATACAGGTATATTTCATTAGACAAGATTTGTTAAAACATTCGAACTTTTCCTTTGTTACAGTTTTCACTCTGTCATGTAAGATGATGTTGAAAGCCACAGTAAACAGCAAGAAATCGCTCACTACGACTTGTCGTCATTTTGCATCAGA
>JBCEWE010000605.1:0-10000 GCA_039877035.1 Silurus lanzhouensis
ACCTTAGAGTTTCATATTGTAGAAACTTTTCCCAGATGAAGTTTGATCAGATGGTCAGAAGTTTTCAGGTGTTTTTAGGTGCAAGTTAACACCGAAGAAATTTCATGTGGACGTATCCTTAGCTGTGGAACTCTCATCGAGGAACAACAGAAGAACACTGTCCTAGTCACATGATTCAAATCCAGGCCTCTGATTTGTCCACCAGTGTTTATCTTTATTAGGGCTTTTGTTTTTCAAGAATCTGCTGAAGAAGTAATGTTCATGGGAGGTGACCATGGATGGAGATATGTGTGTTTGGAAGTTTACAAAACATCTAAATCTGCTCACTACAGCAGAAACTCTGGACAGAATGTACAGATGGTGTAAAGCATCTCATTCCCAGTTTCTTCACACGTCTTGGTCTTTTGAGTCACGTGATGTTTTTTTATTTTCTTTGATGTTAAACATGAACTTGACTTGGTTCTCTTGTGTAGCCTGTAGAAAATGATGCAAGCGCATTAATCTGTCCAGGATCCATTACTCCAGGTAAATGTATCACTTTACCTCCTTCTGCTTTTCTTTTTTTATTACTGTTAAATGATTTTATATCTAATAACTTCTCCCTCTTAGAGTTCACCCAAGATCTTCAGTGTTTGTCGAGCTCCTGTGAGAAGTGCCTCTGCTCAGTTCCACCTCCCAAAATCAGTGATCTCCTGGACGACGAGGATCTCCTCTACACACTGCGACTAAAGCTGGACCCTGCGCACTACACCGTCAAGAACTGGAAGAACTTTGCCAGCCGCTGGGGCATGAGCTACGACGAGCTGATGATGCTCGAGCAGCGGACGCACGGCTCCACCTCCCACAGTCCCACTCAGGAGTTCCTGTTCCGCTACAGCCAGAAACCGGTGACGGAGCTCACCAAGCTGTGCCAGTTTTACCAGCGCATCGATGTCCTGAGGCTCATCCAACGATGGGTGGAAAACGACTGGCCTTCACGCTGGAAACCAGTGCATTAGCAACAAAACCAAAAGGGATGACTAATGAAAGAGGGACATGAGACTTGTGCTTTCTAAAAGCAAAGTGGACGATGGTAGACGTGCTCAAGGTCTAAACGTGCTGCAGGACTGCTCCTGGTTCAGTTTTTAGACACTGTGGAGTATCTTCATTATACAACCTGGTTTTATTTTTTTGTTTGAAAGCTTGAGATGTTTCAGAACTAAAAACTCATAGTGAATTGGTTTAATTAAGTTTAAACGGCATAACAGCAAATGTACATCATGGAACGTGTCGAAACGTGGCCTTCACTTATTATATTTACAGAGAAATAGCTTTTCCAAATTGACCTCTGAGAAACCTGTCAATTAAAGATACAACAACAATAATAACTGAGGCAATCCTGAGATATGTTCTTAGAAATGAGGGTTCCTCGTGGGTTCTTTGGATGTTTAAACATACTCTACACTGATTAAGAAGATATCCATTATGATTAAATTGAATATCTTCTTAATCAGTGTAGAGTATGTGTAACCATCCAGGGTTCATGTACAGAGTTCTAGGGCTGAGCAATATGATAAAATATCATGATACTTGAAGGTGCTTTTATCATGAGATGTTAATCAGCTGACAAACCATCCACAAAACGAGTCAAATCAGCAAAAAACATAAAACAGAGTTTGACAATACTTTATTTATGCCTACAAAGATATCATGAAATTGATATATTGATATATTGCTTGGCCCCATAATGTTCTGATCAAAACCCTGTATTAATAGGAACTGGTTTGTTGTGTAGAACCTCACAGGGTTTATTGTTGAAGCTTTGATGTCCAGCATATTTTTATATAACTGTTCAGGTCTGCTGAATGGAATTATGGGATGTGTGTCACTGTTGCCTTATGGTTGAGACACAGATGTTCTCATGGTACCTTCTGAAAAGAACTTGGTTTAATACTGTAATTATATCATATCATAAAATCTGCTTTTCATGAGTTGGAGTGGAAGATCTCCTGCTGTAGAGTGCCAACACTATTGCACACCTTTGGGATGAATGTGAACACTGACTGCACCCCAGACCTACATCACTACCTGACTTTACTAACACCCCTGTAGCTGAATGAATCTCCACAAAATCGAGTGGAACATCTTTCCAGAAGAGTGGAGCTCATAATAACAGCATTCCGAATAATCCAACGCCTGAGACTTTACATCACTACCGAGACCAACTAATCTCAGCCACATGCAGCCAATCATTTGCAGAACACCAATGCTTGATATAAGCGAGCGGGTGGGTCCAACAGTTAGTCCCGCCCACTTCTGATTAAACAGTTATTCCCGCCCACTTCTGATTAAACAGTTATTCCCGCCCACTTCTGATTAAACAGTTATTCCCGCCCCCACTTCTGATTAAAAGAGTAAGTGTTGCTGTGAGCAGAAGAGATTTTTGATCACTGATCATTTCACTGACTCTGATCTTTGAATCCTGTTTAGAAAAATGAACAAATCTTAAAATGTATTTGAATAAAATTAAAATGGTGTTTTCAGAAGCCAAATGTCCTCGGATGCAAACTTTTCAATATATTGTATCCAAAGAATAAAAAAAAAAAGGTCTTTCAGCCAAGAACAGGCTCTGTACAGGAAACGGACCTCCTGAGACTCGTCAGTAACCTCGACGGATCCTGCAGTTCCAGACGCTCGCTAATCAACTCATAAAAAATTGAGATGGGGTGAAAATGGGTTGATGATTACTGTTCCATTCTCAGCTGTGTGTTTGGATCAGATTAGCAATGTAAGCTAACTTTTATAATTGTGTACATTCGGTTCTGTGCCACCACAGACACCACGCCTACTTCCCTTCAAACTTTCATTCTCTTCCTAACTTCTCATACACAGTTAATGAGAGTGTATTTAAGAGGAAAAGATCAAAACATGCTCATTCTTCCACTTTCTGCATCAGAGAATAAACAGGAACTAAAGGCACGAGGAACTTAGGGATGACACGTGGCACAGGAACATTCCATTTACATTTACAAGCCCTTTTCCAGAACAACTTACAATGAACTCATTTCGACACTGAGCAGGTGAAGGTTAAGGGCCTTGCTCAGGGGCCCAGCAGTTGTAGCTTAGTGGTTCCGGGATTTGGACTCGCCGTATTCCGGTCAGAAGGTCGACTTCCTAAACACTGAGGTACCACAGGATCCCAGGCTCCACACTCACATAGAGAAAACTTGGCACTGTTTTTTTGGAATGTTCCCACAGACGGCGTAGCGACGCGGCTTCTCAAAATCATTTCACACTGTTGATAATGTTTAAGGATTTTTTAATATTGGATTTTTAAATAATTTTTCTTTAAACATGTAAGCAGGAGAAAAGTCTTCTGAGAAATGATACTAATCACGAATCTATAAGTATGAACTCTTTATAGACCTTCAGTACGCTCCTGCAGCCAGGCTGTTTTATTGTTTTATTAATAAATGTGTTGATTTTGATAAAGACGATGGGTCGTGATTCAAAAGCGAAGATATTCAACCAAAAACAACGCAAAGATTTCGAGTCTGAATTTTAATTTCTTGAAAAAATACACAGTGGAATGCAAATTTAATGCAAATATTTTACAGTTAGAGAAACACAAAGTACAAACAGAAAAGTTTGTAAATAAACATTTATTTTCCCATTAGCAACAATACTGATAGATAAAATATAAAGAAAAAAGCTAAATATCATCTTTATTTCTATTCACTTTAATTGCACAGAAAATGGTTTAGAGTGTAAATGAAACTCAAATCCTTCATATTTCCTTCATAATCCTTCAAATATTTCATGATTGACATCCTGAGACTTCATGCAAAATTCTTAAAATAAGAATATTAAACCCGTGTAAATAAAAGAACAAATTTAAATTCTTTTTTTTTTGTTTATAAATTTGAAATAATGTCTTTATATTTAGTGAATAAAATCTGGGATTAGAAAATAAAAAGATATAAAAGCCATAATATTAATGTAAACAAAGAAAATATAATAAAATACAAATGTTATAATGTCAGCTAGTTAAAGATTTAAGTTTGGAAGCTACTTCTATGAACTGGTGTTCAAGCAGAGCATGTTGTCGAGACTCAGAGAAAGTTTCTCTTCTTCACTAGGTGGGTTCCCCAGTAGAGTCTCGTTATTTGTGTCAGGAGCCGTGGAAGTAGATGTTGGTCGTTTGTGTTTAAAAGAACTGTCGGGTGAATCATCAGAAGGCTCTGTGAGATCGTACATGGACCGTGTTGCAAAAAGTCGTAGCCTTTCTTTGATGTCTACAGGTGGTGTTTGTCTGAGGTTTCCTGAGGATGCTCTCCACCCAGCTTTAACTCTGGGCAGAGTGGGAACTGTGAAGGTCTCGGGTGGTGATTCTGTTTTATTGAGGTTGGTGTTCAGACCAACAGCTGCAGTAGTTTCTTGCCAGAAGTTGTCAAATCTGCTGTTGGGAAGTCGGTGTGTCTTAAACATGGGCATGTCTTTTGGAAGAACGACATCTGCATTAGCATTGACCTCACCTCCATCGATGTTTGCATCAACGGTATCTACGGTCGCTCCTATGGACCCATGATTTGTACGTCTGAATGGCCACTTAAATTTACTCTTAGGCACATCTACATCAACATTGGAATCTAGAGACTGAACATTAACTGTTGCTTTGGGTGAATTCAAATCCACGTTCATGCTCTCGACCTTGGGGGCGGCCAAGTTCACTTCAGTTTCACCAATTTCAGGGGTTTTAACTTTTGGACTGGAAAAATTTAATTTTTTCAATGTTGGAAATTTGATCTTTCCCTTGGGGGCATCTATATCAATACTGGATCCTTTAAGATCAGATGTAGGTAAGTTCACACTGGCATCTGGAACTTTGATATCTGCATCAATTTTGGGGGCTGACAGGCTGAGGTCCGGACTTTTAACCGATGCATTGACATCAACTTCTGGGGTCTTTTTGGATTTTTTGAAAGTAAAAAATTTTAATTTTCCAGATGGGGTCTCTACTTCTGGAGTCTCAACATTCACTTTTGGAACCCTCAGGTCTACATCTGGGCTTGAGAGATCAACATTTGGTGCACTCATATTAAGATCAGGTCCTCTGAGATCAGCTTTAGGTAGATCCACATCTACATTTGGTGCATTCAGGTCTGCATCAAGATCTGGTCCTTTAAACTTTGGTCCAGAGGCATTAAACTTGGGCATCTTGAGGTGTGGCATTTTGAACTTTCCCGAAGGTGCATCAATGCTGGCATCTGGAACCTTCAGATCTACATTGGGGCCTTGAAGATTTCCCTTTGGCAGATTCAGGTCAACATCTGGGCCTGAAAGATCAACATTTGGTGCCTTTAAGTTAAGACCAGGTCCTTTCAAATCTGCTTTAGGTAGATCCAAATCTATTTTTGGTGTCTCTAAGTCTGCATCAAGATCTGGTCCTTTGAACTTTGGTCCAGAGGCATTAAACTTGGGCATCTTGAGGTGTGGCATTTTAAACTTTCCAGAAGGTGCATCAATGCTGGCATCTGGAACATTCAGATCTACATCAGGGGCTTTTAGGCTTCCCTTTGGCAACTTCAGGTCTACATCTGGGCCTGAAAGATCAACATTTGGTGCACTCAAGTTAAGATCAGGTCCTCTGAGATCAGCTTTAGGTAGATCAATGTCTATGTTTGGTGCATTCAGATCTGCATCAAGATTTGGTCCTTTAACCTTTGGTCCAGAGACATTAAATTTAGGCATCTTGAGGTGTGGCATTTTTAACTTTCCAGAAGGTGCATCAATGCTGGCATCTGGAACCTTCAGATCTACATTGGGGCCTTGAAGATTTCCCTTTGGCAGATTCAGGTCTACATCTGGGCCTGAAAGATCAACATTTGGTGCCTTTAAGTTAAGACCAGGTCCTTTCAAATCTGCTTTAGGTAGGTCCAAATCTATTTTTGGTGTCTCTAAGTCTGCATCAAGATCTGGTCCTTTGAACTTTGGTCCAGAGGCATTAAACTTGGGCATCTTGAGGTGTGGCATTTTAAACTTTCCAGAAGGTGCATTAATGCTGGCATCTGGAACATTCAGATCTACATCAGGGGCTTGTAGTCTTCCCTTTGGCAAGTTCAGGTCTACATCTGGGCTTGAGAGATTAACATTTGGTGCACTCAAGTTAAGATCAGGTCCTTTGAGATCAGCTTTAGGTAGATCAATGTCTATGTTTGGTGCATTAAGGTCTGCATCAAGATCTGGTCCGTTAAGCTTTGGTCCAGAGACTTTAAATTTAGGCATCTTGAGGTGTGGCATCTTGAGCTTTCCAGAAGGTGCATCAATATTAGGGGCATTTAGGTCCACATTAGGGCCCTTGATTTCTCCTTTTGGTAGGTTCAAATCAGGAGCAGAGAGGTTAAGATCTGGTGATTTTGCATGAAGGTTAAGGTTTGGATTCTTCAACGCTGCTTTGGGTAAATCTATATTGGGTACAGCTAAAGAACCAACAATCACAGGTGCTTTC
Organism: Silurus lanzhouensis; assembly: GCA_039877035.1. Classification (NCBI taxonomy): domain Eukaryota; kingdom Metazoa; phylum Chordata; class Actinopteri; order Siluriformes; family Siluridae; genus Silurus; species Silurus lanzhouensis. The sequence continues at coordinate 6,488 of JBCEWE010000605.1, forward strand.
AGGTCCACATTAGGCCCTTTGATCTCAGCTGATGGCAGGTTCATATCCACATCTGGTGTTTGCAAATTTGCATCAACATTTGGTGCTTTTACTCGTGGGCCAGTGCGACTAAATTTAGGGAATTTAATATGTGGTTTCTTCAATTTGGAAGATGGGACATCGATTTTTGGAGCTTTTAGGTCTACATCTGGAGTCTTTATGTCTAGGTCTGGTGTACCAATATTACCTTCTACTTTTGGTGCAGAGACTTTGAGATCTGGTGCTTTGGCATCTATGGTTGGCCCTTTGAGTTTAGCTTTGGGCAAGTTCATGTCTACATCCATATCTGGGGTGTTTATTTCTGCATCAAGATTGGGCCCTTCTAATTTAGATTTATTCAGACCAAACTTTGGTAGTTTCAAAGTGGGGAACTTTGATTTTCCATAGGGGGCATCAATATTTATTTTTGGAGCATTAACATCCACATCTGGGACATCACCATTGATGTTCGGTGCATTGACACCTGCATTCACTTTAGGAGCTGATAGATCAAGTTCTGAAAGATTCACATTGGCATCAATGTCTCCCAACTGCCCTTTCACTCTTCCTTTTGGTCTCTTGAACTTTGGCCATTTAATTTTAGCAGATGGGCTTTCAACATTCGGTGTATCAATGCCAATTTCAGGGCTTATGAGTTCAGCGTCAGGTAAATTCACATCCACATCCTGGCTCTTGATGTCAGCTTTGAGATTTGGAACAGACAGATCAGCTTCAGGTGTCTTTACTTTGGGCTTTGAGAGACCCCAGTTTGCTTTGGGCCATTTAATTTTGCTTAAAGATGCATCAATTTCTCCATCTGGAAGATCTGCTTTAAGATTTGGGCCTTTCAGTTCAGCATTTGGCAAATTAACATCTACATCAGGTGCGTTGAGATCTAAGTCACTGGAACTGCCCTTGAAGTTTGGCATATGAAACTTAGGAGCTTTATAGGACAGTTCTGGTGTCCCTATTTGTGGAGAATTCACTGTTGGAGAAGAGATGCTACCATCTAGATTTGCACCTTTGATTTTGGGTCCCGTCATGCCGAAGGTCGGCATTGTGAACTTGCCCCCGTCCCCGGCTGTCAGATTCGGTGTGGAACCCTTTGGATTCATCTGTGGAAGTTCTCCATTCACAGACGGAGCTGTAAGGTTACCTTTAACCCCAGGAAGACTTAAATCCCCATTCAACCCATAGATATCAGCTGATGGGGCTTTCAATTTTGGAACTTCACCCTTCAAAAGTAAGTCGGCAAATTTCTATGGAAATTGAATGAAAAAAAATCAGGAAAACATTACAGTATATTGTCGAACAAACAAAGGTTTAGATTGAGGCTGCTTACCACGCCAGGGTTTGCTCTGCCATTGGTTTTAATTTCCAGGTTTTCATCATAAGAATGAAGGAATTTGAGTAATTTCAGAGCTTCATCACTACTGAGGTGATCCAAGTGAATTTTGGCAGCAAGAATCTTCTCATCTACAAAAAAATCCAACAGTTGTTACGAATCAGTTTTCCAACAATGATTTTTTTTCTCTAAGCTTAAAATGTTTCCTAACGGTTTTTCAAAAACTTTTAACTGCTTCCTCGTAACCCCAAAGCCTGGTCATTACCTTGATTTAAGCTGACTGCAGGTTCCTTAATTGCAGCATTAAAAGCTCCACTGACTGAAGTTCCTATTTCCCCATTCTGAAAGTCATTGTTAATAAAACAGGATTATATTTGAATGTTTAAAGTAAAACCTTTAACTGATATAGAAGCAAAGTCACACTCACACAGTGAAGGAAACTTACCATTATCTCGTAATTATCTCTGCATAGCACAGAAAGAAGCCTCCTGTGATCTGTTGAGAAAACATGGAGATAAAAATCATTTCTAAAGTCGTCAGGTCAAGTTAGATTATCCTTCAAATAATATCTTCTGCTTTCTATCATTTCTTTCTCTTTCCCTCTGTATGGATAATGTTCTTCACCATCATGTCCCGATCAGGTCACACTCAAATACTTAGCATGCTTTGGGTATTAATGTTCAGCAATGATGCACAACCAGTTGGGACAGTTGGGAGGAAAAAATAAATAAATGTGTGCATGTGCTACTTTTCTCCTCTGCCACGTCCTTTAAAACGAATAAGGAAGAAGTTTGTGTTTGAGGCACATGATCTTTTTTTTTTTTTTGTATGTTGACATGTTGATATTTTACACACAAATGGAAAGTTGTGTGTGTGTGTGTGTGTGTGTGTGTGTGTGTGTGTGTGTGTGTGTGTGTGTGTGTGTGTGTACAGTATATTTCCTGGAGTTCTACATGCATGCAGATCTCACTTTGGGACATTTTACAGGTAAAATCAATAGAAATACAACTGGAAAGAATTTTTGCATTAACTGCAAACTAATAAATGAAAACATGGCTGATTTAAAATAAGAGAATAATCAGTATAGGGTTGAGTCTGGAGAAGGATTTCTGATCACGTTCTTTTGACCACGGATTGTTTTTTGAAGTGAACGATGTGTATTTTTGCTGTACGAGTGCACGAGATTCGCTGAGGATTTCCCCATCGAGCTGGGAACACATTTAAAGGAACACAATATGATGATTAATGCATGTAGTTATATTTTGTGTAGTTGTCATAGTGGAATTCTATAAAAATCACACAGTTTTATGTGTTTACTACACACTCAATAACACACTCACTAACACACTCACTAACACAAACACACTCACTAACACACTCACTAACACACTCACTAACACACAAACACACTCACTAACACACTCACTAACACACTCACTAACACACTCACTAACACACTCACTAACACACTCACTAACACACAAACACACTCACTAACAGACAAACACACTCACTAACACACACTAACACACAAACACACACACTAACACACAAACACACTCACTAACACACACTAACACACTCTAACACACTCACTAACACACTCAATAACACAAACACACTCACTAACACACTCACTAACACACTCACTAACACACTCACTAACACACTCACTAACACACACACACTCACTAACACACTCACTACACACTCACTAACACACAAACACACTCACTAACACACTCACTAACACACTCACTAACCACAAACACACTCACTAACACACTCACTAACACACTCACTAACACACTCACTAACACAAACACACTCACTAACACACTCACTAACACACTCACTAACACACAAACACACTCACTAACACACTCACTAACACACTCACTAACACACAAACACACTCACTAACACACTCACTAACACACTCACTAACACACTCACTAACACACAAACACACTCACTAACAGACAAACACACTCACTAACACACACTAACACACAAACACACACACTAACACACAAACACACTCACTAACACACACTAACACACTCTAACACACTCACTAACACACTCAATAACACACAAACACACACACTAACACACAAACACACTCACTAACACACTCACTAACACAC
>JBCEWE010000605.1:12500-20000 GCA_039877035.1 Silurus lanzhouensis
TCCATTAATTACAGTTCAATGATGGAGATTTGAGTGTAAAACTTCTAAAAACGTCTGGATGAAAGAAGAAGATAAATGCTTGTGATTTCTCCTCTGATCTTCTGATTTTGTGGAAATGAAGTGCCCAGCATGGGACTGAGGAAACATCACACCACTCTCTCTATACTGTAGGATCACTCTGGCAAACCGTTTGAGATGTTCCTTTGGGTTTGCTGAATATGTACAGCGTTGTAACTCAAGTGCATATTGCTGAAGATCTCAGAGCAGATTGAACGTCAGAAGTCGCATCTCCATGTTGCTCACTTTCATACGAATAAACAGACGCTTTATCACTCGTAAGCATCAACAACCTTCACACTGAATTCTGTAAAGCTCCTGTGGTGGATGTTCATGGTGCTATGCAATTAGAATTTAGTGAAATGTTTAGTTTAGTTCCTCGAGGTTCCAACAGCAGCTCTTTATCAAACCTGGGATTTGAATTCACAACCTCTGTAAAAGAGAAGCTGCTGGGTTTCAGGTGAAACTTGTGAGATGTCAGCAGAAATTCCTGCACTGGATTCTAAACAGAACTGCGCAACACAAACACCCATTAAACCCTCGGCTTCAGAACATTCAAACAGTCATTATCTACACTATCTGTAGGTGTGTGTTTGTGTGCGCACGTGTGTGTGTGTGTGTGTGTGTGTGTGTGTGTGTGTGTGTGTGTGTGTGTTAGCGATACACCATCTCATGCCACTGGAATGTGAAGCATGGAGTTGGGTTTTGGGGTAGAAGGTGTAAAACCCGTCAGTTCGGATGAGTCAAGGCTGGAATACCTGAGCCTGCTGCATTTTTCTACTTACACACACACACACACACACACACACACGTGCGCGCACAAACACACGCCTAGAGATAGTCTCTCTCTCTCTCACTCACTCACTCACTCACTCACTCATCTTTCACCTCTTTTCATCCATTCCATTAAATCTAGTCATATTCACTATTAGTTCTGCATCTCATTACAGGGTGTAACCAATCAGATGCCTCCATTCATTCTCATTCTCCAGACATTGTTCTACACCAATTCTTTACATATACATATATTCAGCTCAGTGTCTCAGATTTAATTCTCTCTCTAAGATTACACACACACACACACACACACACACACACACACACACACACACACACACACACACATAATCTTCAGTCCTATTTTCTGCCTATGAACATGAGAAAACCATGATGGAGTATCACATGAAGCTGCTCAGTAGGAGAACTCAACTCCATCCTCAGCAGCAGAACTTCTCTCTCTGAAGACGAATTTCCTCTCAAAACTTCTCTGTGCATTTCTGTTGTTTTTTTCCCTCAAATTTTCCCTTCAGATTTCAGACTTTTTCGTCTGGAAATGATCTCAGGGTTTAATCATCTATTATCTATACAAAGCTGTGGAGCTCTTAATGAGGAGAACATGGAGATTCTGTATATCACAGTGAGACAGAGGAGGACTGCTAATAATAATACTCATTTATATTGCACACACACACACACACACACACACACACACACACACACACACATACTTCAAATGATCTGAGCTTATAATATAAATAAAGATGTATATAATGATGAAAGGCTGTTTCTCCTTTATGGTGCAGAAGTTTATTTAGAAAATACACTGATACATGTGTCATATGTACACACATACACACACACACACACACACACACACACACACACACACACGCACCACCTGCTGGGTAGCAAATGTGTGTGTGTGTGTGTGTGTGAGTGAGTGTGTGTGTGTGTGCGAGAGAGAGAGAGAGAGAGAGAGAGAGAGAGAGAGAGACTCTAACCTGATGGAGATGGTGATGGTGATGGTGATGCCAAGGTGAAAAGGTTCCTCTCTTCTGATGTTCTCTCACCTACAGTCCAACTGCATGTGATTCCCTCCTGCACTCGCTCGGTCACTCCTACAGCCACTGACTGATAAACACCGATCCCAGCAACCAAACAGGTTCTGCAGCATACACACACACACACACACACCACACACACACACACACACACACACAGAAACCTGGTGAAAACACACACAACACACACACACACACACACACACACACACACACACACACACACACACACACACACACACAGAAACCTGGTGAAAACACACACACACACACACACACACACACACACACACACACACACACAGAAACCTGGTGAAAACACACACACACACACACACACACACAGAAACCTGGTGAACACACACACACACACACACACACACACACACACACACACACACACAGATACCTGGCAAACACACACACACACACACACAGAGAAATCTGCCGAACACACACACACACACACACACACACACACACACACACAGTCTTCATATAACTTCCTAAAATCATTCGTGTAATTTATAATAAAACATTTACACAAATCTAGAACCCTTGCGAGGTTCTCCAGCCTCCACACCACCACAGGATCTTCTCATGACAAAGTTCTCCAACTAGATCTTTTTATTCTTTATCTGTGGATAGAATGCTTTATTGTTTTGATATGACTTGTACAGAACCCTGTAACTGAGAACACTGAGAACCTGTACACTGTTATACAGAGAACTCTGAACAACCACCATGAGAAACGTGGCTTTGAGCAGAACCGGTCTGGACATGATGTTTAGAGTTATCAAGCGAAGAACACTTAGAGAACCTAATTGTTCCATAGAGTGTGCGTATAAAACAATACATTCTCTCTGATGAAGCTGTAGGATTTTACACACTCTGAGGGTTCTGTGTAATAATTAAAGGTTCCTAGCCCTGAACCTTCTCTGGTGGATCCAGATTCCTTATTGAAGGGTTCTAGAACTCTTAATAGAACTGTAAAATGAGTTTGCAGTCGAATTTGCTGTACATGAATCCATCTGACGAGCATGATCTGACATTTACATGCTCTGACAAGCGTGATTGGATAAATGTGATTAGACGGACAGGACTGTGTGTGACGGATGCGATTGGACGGACAGGACTGTGTGTGACGGATGCGATTGGACGGACAGGACTGTGTGTGACGGATGCGATTGGACGGACAGGACTGTGTGTGACGGATGCGATTGGACGGACAGGACTGTGTGTGACGGATGCGATTGGACGGACAGGACTGTGTGTGACGGATGCGATTGGACGGACAGGACTGTGTGTGAATAGCAGCAGCAGTGAGGAAGGAGACTCGTGGTATCTCTCTTCTCTTCTCTTCTTTGTGATGTTCGAGTTTCTCTCAGTGTAGTGTTTATCTGATTCTGTACTGCAGAATGTTATGAAAAGTCTCATGTCATCTTCATGTTAAACCTTTATTCACATCAGCAGACAGGAGAAGAAACAATAACACATTAAACTGAGACGATGAAAATATCTGTAATATTAATGACATTAATAATTAACATTGAGAGGGAAATAATCACTGCTGTGTGGACTGGAACTATACATCACAGCCTTATATATTATATTATATTAATTATATTATACTATATTATAATAATTATATTATAATAATATTATATTAATTATATTATATTAATTATATTATATTATATTATATTAATTATATTATATTAATTATATTATATTATATTATATTAATTATATTATATTATATATATTAATTATATTATTATATTATATTATTATATTAATTATATTATACTATATTATAATAATTATATTATATTAATTATATTATATTAATTATATATATTAATTATATTATATTATATTATATTAATTATATTATATTAATTATATTATATTATATTATATTAATTATATTAATTATATTATATTATATTATATTAATTATATTATATTATATTATATTTCTGTTTTATATATATATATAATATAATAATTTATTATTAATGAATTTATTTATTTATTTATTTGGAACCCCATTAGCTTCCACGAGTGGTCGCTAATCTTCCTGGGTCCATTTTACAAAATCAAACATATTATATACAATCACACAAAAATAAATACAATTCATTTTGAGTCATTACACTTCATTTTCATTACAAATCATAAATGTTTTCACCATCTTTTTAAATTAATATCTGTTACTTATTTGTCTTATACACATTGACAGTTGATTCCAAGCTACCGAGGATCTAAATAGTACAGTTCTCCTCATACAATTTGACTGTGCAAAAGGAACAACTAAATCACCAGAGCTGACCTGCCGAGTAATATGTTGTGGCAATACCCACTGTACACCAATTTATCCACAAAAAATCTGGGATTAAATCGGAATAAATCAACACTGATTCTCTAAATATAAACCTTAGTTACCACAGTCTACAACTCAGACAAAGCAAAGTGTGAAACGTGCTAATTTCACTGTTTCAGGAAGAAGAAGGTCTTCACCTGTCGCTTACAAATAGCCAGTGAGTTCACTGTTTGGACATGTAGATGAAGATCTTTCCATGATTCCCTGATCAGATGTGTTACTGTCAAACTGTGGTTGAATTCTGTGGCATTAAAGAATAAAAAAGTCATTCAGAGTTTTTATTTCTCCTTTTTCTGCTTAAATCATTAAAAGTAATGAACACAACCTCACCCGGAGGTTCAGATTTACAGTTTTGCCTATTGCTTACACACTTTTTGCAGAATTTGGCTCATTATGTCAAAACTCTACACACAAGCCAATCAGACACAGCACATGGAGATTAACAACTCACATCTATGCTAAAATGAAACACTGCATTCAAAACTTAACATTCCTTTCTAAAAATGAAATTCTTGTAACAAAACCATACACACAAGCACCATTTAAATTACTCTTTCATATCACCAGCAACACACTGATGCGCTTTATATAAAACACTGCAGTCTTTGTGTTTTTATTTATATTGTAATTTCTTAGACTCAGTCTTTTGTAAAACTCAAAAGTAGATTTATTAAAGATTGCTTTGTTTAAATGTATCAGTAATCAAACACGAGTTTTTACAAAAAAAGCATTCTTAAAAAATAAAGAAAAATAGAATCACAAGTCATTACATTAGCAACAAAACAAAAGTAAAAAACAAAACAAATACTGGATAAACTGCTATTGTGGGAAAAAAAACACACTTGTTTTGTGTGTGTGTGCACGTGTATGTGTGTGGTGGGGAAAGAGTTTTTACAAAAAAAGCATTCTTAAAAAAATAAAGAAAAATAGAATCACAAGTCATTACATTTAGCAACAAAACAAAAGTAAAAAACAAAACAAATACTGGATAAACTGCTATTGTGGGAAAAAACACACTTGTTTTGTGTGTGTGCACGTGTATGTGTGTGGTGGGGGCCTGGGGGGGTCTTATGGATCCCGCCTTCTGTTCGGATCTGGCCACAAGACCTCGTCGACATCACAGGCGATGTCCTCGCGGGCTAGGCATCGGGGAAAATATCGTCTTGTGTGCCTAATCCACCCTTGGATGGATCCCACCTCAATGTCTCCACATGCCTCTTCCATTGCTTGCAGAAGAGGCATGCGGGCGTGTGGTTGCCGATCATAGACTTTCCACCGCCATGCTGAAAAGAATTCCTCGATTGCATTTAGAAAGGGGCTGTAAGGGGGCAGGTATAAAAGTGTAAAATTGTTATGGTTGGTGAACCAATCTTGGACCAGAGTAGCCCTGATGTCATCCGATACACGTCTCCGCACTGGTCCTCGTCTTTGTCCTCTTCCACGTCCACGTCCACGTCCAACTCCCCTCTCTCTTTGTCCTCCTCTTACTCTTACTCGCATTGCCTCCATGCTTGCAAAGTTCTCAGAATGTCTTACCTGAGGCCTATTTGTAGTGCTAAGGCTCAGACCGATTGGTGTTCTGTTTTCTGTACAAGTGTTTTCAGGTGTGTATGTAAGTGCCTACAATTGCCAGATGAGTTTTGCATTTTGAACAGTGTTTTCCCAATGATAACAGGTGATTTCTCTTTAGAAAACGTGTGAAGTGTTTCGCAATAAGTGTGCTACAGAATTGCAAACAAAGTGCAAAATTGATGTGTTTAAGCTATGGTTACACTGTGTTTAAGCATATGCTACAAGAAGTTTAGTTATTGAGGCTTTGGTCTAAGCATTCGGATTTAGTGTGCAAGCAATGGGCAAAAACTGTAACTAGAGCAGTTTCTGTGCTATGATGGAGCCTAAAACCCGACTGATATTGTTCTCTTGCAGGTAGGAACAGAACTGGGCAGCGACAATCTTTTCTAAAATCTTAGACATAAAAGGCAGATTTGAAATTGGTCTGTAATTTGATAGCGTGTTTGGATCCAGATTAGATTTTTTAATGAGGGGATTAATAACTGCTAACTTGAGGGATTTAGGGACGTGACCTAAAGATAGTGAGGAGTTATACACTTCCTTTAGTAGATGAGTTGGAATTGGATCTAACTGACATGTTGTTGATTTAGCTTTGGCAATAACATTATACAGCTCTTCCTGTCCTATACATGTAAAACAGTGGAGTTGTGGAGTTGAAGGTAACACTGTCTCAGGAGATGGTGTCAGAGGTTGGACCGCCACAATTGTTTTTCTAATGTTATCTATTTTTTCAGTGAAGAAAATCATAAAGTCCTCACTACTAAACTGTGATGGAACACAATTTTCAGATCCCTGATTTGTAGTTAGTTTAGCTACTGTACTGAAAAGGAACCTGGGATTGTTTTTGTTGTTTTCTATAAGTTTGCTCAGGTGTTCAGCTCTAGCAGCTTTTAGCGTCTGTCTGTAGCTGAGCATACTGTCTTTATACGCGATTCTAAATACCTCCAATTTAGTTTTCCTTCATTTTCTCTCCAGATTACGTGCTGTTCTCTTGAGTTCATGCGTATTGACTATTATACCAAGGTGCAGGTGCTTGTTCTCTAACCTTTTTTAACCGGATGGGGGCAACGGTGTCTAATGTGCTAGTGAGGATAAGGTCTATGTTGTTAGTTATCTCATCAAGATTATTGGTAGTTATGGGTTTAGTGAGAAATTGAGATAAATCAGGCAGGTTATTTATGAATCTGTCCTTAGTGGTCTGAACAATAGTCCTACCAAGTCGATAACGTGGTGCAACACGGCTAATCTGCTCTACCGGTAGTGTGTACAGTATGAGGTAATGGTCTGTAATATCATCACTCTGAGGTAAAATATCTATATTAGTGACGTCTGCTCCGTGGGATATTATTAAGTCTAGTGTGTGGTTAAAGCGATGAGTTGGTCTGGAGATGTTTTGACAGACAGAAGTTCTGATCTGTACCCAGTGTGTTTAAGGATCTATTAATGTATAATCAGTTCTACAGCAGACTGGAAGCAGTGAAGAGATTCCCTCTGAGGGTGATGTGATCATACCTGCACACACTCCTCAGTCCAGCCTCGGCTTTCGGCACGATTTAGAGATGTGAGAGATATTAATGGTTTCTACCCACGTCGAGGGAATTCAAGTAATCAAGCCAGATAAAATAAAACAAAATATATCAAACT
>JBCEWE010000605.1:32500-40000 GCA_039877035.1 Silurus lanzhouensis
GGAGCCGTTTGATGTCAATGAGTTTGACCAGTACTTGCCTCCAAATGGGCACCACCCATCAGGCTCAGGCTCCTCCTCCTGCCCCGCCCCATCTCCATCTCCTTACTCCTATTGGCTCTCAAAACAGCAGCTAAGCTCAGAAGGTGGAAAACCACAGATCAAGAGCGAGACACATTTCTCGGCTAATGCTGATACATCGGTGGGTGGGGCTTCTACTTCAGGGGGTGGAGCATCGGCTCATGTCACATACACACCTCTCAGCTTGCCTCATTATGGCTCTGCCTTCCCCTCTTTGGCCTCCAGGGCGGCACCATTTGCTGAATACGGAGATCACCAAGCATCCAGTTCATATTACACACACTCGGGCCAGTCAGGGCTTTACTCCGCCTTCTCCTACATGAGCTCCGCCCAGAGGCCCATTTACACTGCAATCACTGACCCCGCCCCTGGGAATAGTCCCACCCACTGGGAACAGCCTGTGTATACCACCCTGACCCGGCCATAATGCCCACACACACACACACACACACACACCTGAAAAAGAGACATGATGATGATGATGATGATGATGAAAACGGATTAACAATAACGATTTTAGGTCTCATCTTCAATGTAAAAGAATATCACAGCCACTAGCAACACACACACACACACACACACACACACACACACACACACACACACACACACACTGCAAAGAGACCCGATGATGAACATTTGTGTAACTGTCACTGTGGCTGATCTCACACAGGTGGGCGGGGCTAACAGAACATGAACAAAATACATAGTTTGCATGCATGTACACACACACACACACACACACACACACACACACACACACACACACACACACACACACAATGGAGTGAGTTTGATTGTCAGGTTTCAGAAGGACATTTCACCTGCACATTCGAACATCTAACTTTTATCATTATTATTATTATTATTATTATTATTATTATTATCATTATTATTATTATTATTATTATTATTATTATTCTAAATGATTAATTGTTTATTAACCAAAACAAGGCCATTTTCTTTGTTGTTGTTGTTGTTGTTGTTGTTGTTGTTGTTATAACGCCTGTAGATGGATGTGAGTGATCATGAGCACCACTGAGCTGCGTGGTGAAGATGATGATGATGGTGATGTTGATGATGTTGATGATGATGATGATGATGATGATGATGATGATGATGATGAGGAGGAGGAGGAGTTGTGTGTATATTAACATGATCATGGTGAATCAGTGTGTCACTACTATAACAATACTGTAACAGTGAGAGGGTTTTACCTCCTACAGCACACTGAGTCTCATTTACACACACTGGGCGGAGCTTAGACGTGGTGGGCGGAGCTCCCATTCACCATGTGCCTTCTTTGACTCCGCCTGCAACATTTAATGATTTATCACATGGACGTTAATATTTTTACTCTTATTTTCTATTTCTTCTCGGATTGTAACTTTAGTGTTGATTGGTCTATATTTAGTAGTATTATATATAAAAATATACAAAAATGATGTGTTTGTTCTACACACAGTAGGTGGAGTTTGTTTTATTTATATTATTGCTTATTTCCTGTTTTTTTTTCTCTGAAATGATTTTGTTGTTTTGTGTACAAGGTTTTTGTTAATGTGTTCCAGTAGAAACTAACGACACACATACTAAATAAAACTCAGTCCTCTTTTCTATGAAAACCAAACTGCTGTCTTCATGTTACACACACACACACACACACACACACACACACACACACACACACACAGACACACACACACACACACATACACACACACAGACACACACACACAATTTTACAATTTTATTGTTTTTTATGACAAAGCTCACTGACTGTGTCAGAGACGTCGCAGTGTTACACCACCACAACCTCATGTACTTTATACACACATTCCTGTAAACAAGCTTCTGTGTGTGTGTGTGTGTGTGTGTGTGTGTGTGTGTGTGTGTGTGTGTGTGTGTGTGTGTGTGTGTGAGTGTGTGTGTGATGCTAAGCCTGATTTCTAATTCCCTTCATTTAATCAGCTGTGATACTTTACACTAAACAAAGAGAACCATTCAGCTCGGTGAGAGAGAGAGAGAGAGAGAGAGAGAGAGAGAGAGAGAGAGAGAGAGCGAAATGGGGTGAGGGATAGAGGGATAGAGGCAGGAGGGAGGCTGAAGCTTTACACCAGCAGGAGATAGATGATACTAGAACATTGCCACTCAACTTAGATTCATTAGAAAATACAGAGTTGATTATATACAATCATCCCCCTGAAAAAAACCAAAAAAAAAACACAATAAACAGTGAAAGAGTAAAAAAATTCCAGACCAAGAAAAAAGACCAGACTGAGCTCCAGAACTACCACAAGACCATGTTCAGGTCACAGTCTGGTGGATCTCAACTCCAGATATACAGTACACACAAATTAATTCCAATTAACACTGATATGAACTCAGCAGATCGACAATGAAACCCACACAAATATAAATTTACCAAAAGGACCACATCCACACCCCTGAGGGCAACATCCAGATTTACTCTGAACAGATCCAATTTTACATTTACTGGATCCAAAGTCACTATTTAACCACTTAATCTACATATCAATCAACCACAATAAACTCAAAACCTACCAGATTTAAACTGAACAAATCCAAGCCAGAGATGAAGTGAATGTGAGCTGTTTACTGACCACATACACGTGAGTAATGAGCAGATCTCTGTGGCAGCTGTCAGAGCAGCAAGGCCTTTCCTCAGAATCACTCACTCGAGTTTTAATCAATTAGTCCCAATAGTCACTTCTCTTCATAGTGTTTCTCTCGATTGTGCTGCTGAGTGTAAGTTTAGCTTAGAGTTTGTATACGATCAGATTTTTGCCGGAGGGTGAAGGGAACCTGTGTAAGTCTTCACACTCAGCACTGACAGAGGAGAAGAGACGGATTTGGTCACAGATACACTTACAAGGACGTTTACAAGAAAAGCTGGACATGGTGAGGAAACAGTTGTTAAGGTTTTTCATAAACTATTTATACTTTTGTGTTTTCTTTTCTGTGGAATTTACACAAAAACTCAAATTGCCTTCATTTTAGATCCCCAGGAAAACCATGATGTACTGAACAAAATGCACAAAGATGCTTGTGTATAATCACCAGAGGCAGAATGTCCAGATTCTCGTGTTTGACCAGATGCACATGTACAACAACAATTGCAAATCAGTTGACACTTGTAAAAAAAAAAGTAAATAAAAACAGAAAACAATAATTTGCAGATCTCATAAATCATATATTTTATTCGCAATAGAACAAAAAAACATCAGATATTTAAACTGGGAATTTGTACCATTTTAAGAAACATTTTGAATTTGATGGCTGCAACACGTCTCAAAAAAGTTGGACATCGCTGTGTTTCCTACTGTGTAACATCACATCTTCTGTTTCTATACATCTGGGAACTGAGGAGAGTTGCTGAAGTTTCAGGGGTGGAATATTGTCCCATATGTGTCTGATACAAGATTCTAACGCCTCAACAGTTCTGGGTTTCCTTTGTCGTGTTTTTGTTTCATGATGCACCAAATGATTTCTGGAGGCGTTAATGATCCCATGCAGAATCATGATTGTTTTAAATGCAGTGGCCCCTGAGGGCCCAAATATCACAAACATTGATTTTCACTCTTGTCCCTTGTGCACAAAGATTTCTCCAGATTTTTCTCCAGATGTTCTGTAAATGATGAGATATTTAAAATCTTCTGTTTGATGTTGAACATTATTCTGAAATTGTTCCAGTTTGTAGACGCCGTGTTTCATAGACTCGTGAAGCTCCGCCCATCTTTACTTCTGAGAGATTCTGCCTCTCAAAGACACACTATTTATACCTCAATCATCTCACCGACCTGCTCTCAATGCACCTCATTAGTTATTAAATGTTCTTCCAGCTTTTTAGTTTAGCTGGTTAGTAATATTTACCTTTCCGGCCCAACTTTATTGAGCCGTCAGATTAAATTTGGCCTGATTTTTCTCCATAAACGGTACATGTCCTCAGTTTAAACATGTGATGTGTTTTCTATGTAAATAAATTATAGTTTTGTGACATTTAAAAATCATTACATTTTGTTTTTAATGTACATTTTACACAGAATTGGGGATGTACAATAACCAGACACACGTTTATAATAAGCAGATTCACAACTGCTTCAGTCTCCATTAAAAATTATGACCATATTTTATAAAAAAAACATTTATTGTGTTTATTTCATAAAACAAACTAAAATACACTTCACAATGAAAACGCAACTCTTCTCCCTCTAGTGGAGAAACGGACTCACTGCACATTCACTCACACTGAGACCATTGTGCAGGAGTGTGTGTACTAATGGGTGAGTGGGTGTGTGTGGGTGTGTACCCAGATGAGTGTGTGTTTAAGTGTGTTTATTTGTGTGTGTTTATTTGAGACCAGAGACTCTTGCTGAAGAAAACTTTACATGAGTTTTAGGTTAAACACTGTGTACAGATTCCCTTATGTGTTTCATGCAGTCAAAACAGAAAGCCTGTGTGTGTGTGTGTGTGTGTGTGTGTGTGCACGCTAGTCAGTAATGATAAGCTCATCACAGCCCCAGTCCTCGTAGCTCCCATCAGGCAGGTACCTCCGAATAATGATGGGAATTTTTCTGCCTCTGTAACAAACACAAGAAATTCAATGTTTAAACAACATCAGGGTCTGAACACCAGAGGATCAGGAAATAGAGGGAAAAGGAGAACATGTAATGAGAAGGTTCTGAGCTCTGATTGGTCAGTAACAGCAGCTCTGACAGGAGTGCAACTCATTTTAACACGCTATCGTTTCCACTGATTTAAATAGAGAAATGGATTCAGGTGACGTTAAATAAATAAACAAATGTATGAGTGTGGAAGGACTTCAGTGTGTGTGTGGTGTGTGTGTGTGTGTGTGTGTGTGTGTGTGTGTGTGTGTACATTAACTCCACAGTTTTTTACAGTTATAGACTTTAATAGTTGTTAACAGGCAGAAATCCTGAGTGTGAATATAAACTTCAGCTCAGAAACATAATCAACACTTATAGAATAAACAGACCTCTAACAAACACCATAAACACTTTCTCTCTGTGTGTATATTAGTGAGAGAGAGGGAGAGAGAGAGAGAGAGAGAGGGGTGTCGCCTCCTGGTGGTGGGTGTCGGTGGTGTCATTGAGGTGAAAATTAGTAGTAAATATGGAGTTATTTAGAGAGTAATAAACCGACGCTGTGACTGTAAACTGTAGTGCAGAATAAACATCCTGATTATTCAGTCAGATGAGAAACTTTTACAGACTTAAAAACATCGAGGGGTTTAATTCTATGTAATTGTGTGTAAAATGAAGGTGTTGAAGGTGTTGAAGGTGTTGAAGGTGTTGAAGGTGTTGAAGGTGTTGAAGGTGTTGAAGGTGTTGAATGTTCTCCATGATGCTCAGTGTCTGAGCAGAAGAATGTTTCTGCACACCGGCAATAAAAAGAGCAAAACAAATAAAACAACAACAACAACAACAACTGAATAAAGTGTGTACAGCAGTGTTTCCTGATCTGATAGCAGTGTGTGAAAGATGAAAGTTATCCACACACCACACACACCACACACACACACACACACACACACACACACACAGTAAGTGTATAAAATGAGCTTTGTAAAGAAATCTATTCCTTTTCATGGTAAATGTTGGTCAGTGGTAAAGAAGCAGTGACTCGATGACACTTTGTGAACAATAACATTTGATTTGATTTTAAGAATCTTGTAGGATTGTGTTTTGTGTGGTGATTTTTGTGTACATATCACTGTCTACATTAAAAAAGTGATACTTTTTCTGTGTGTGTGCGTGCGTAAGAGTGTGTGCGCACAAGTGCAAGAGTGTGTGCATGCGAGTGTGTGTGAGAGTGTGTGTAAGCGTGCGCGTGTGTGTGTGTGTGTGCGCCGTACTTGAGCTCCTTCATGGCGATCTGCAGAGGATCCGTCTCTCCCTCCAACTCCACCATCACTGGAGCACACATCCTGTGTGGACAGGAAGTGATGTCACTAAAGAAGTACTGTATTAAAGTTATAATATTAATAGAGAGATGATGGAGCTCAGCTCAGGTGTGAACGTGAGAGAACAGATACACACAGTGGCCACTTTATTAGGAACAGAGATATTAATCATACAGTCATGTGATTCAGTTATTAATCAACACTGTGTTAGTGATCAGAAGGGTGTGAGTTTAAATCCCAATAAAATCTTACATCAGTCACACATTTAACCTGCTTGTGTGTGTATATGTGAGTGTGTGTATAGCGCTATTCGGACAGGACTAGTTTTACAGGGGGTCGTTAGAGAAATGTCTGTTTCACAGAGGTACTTTGTGATTTTAGTCCTTCGTCCTTCGGATGAGACGTTAAACCGAGGTCCTGACTCTCTGTGGTCATTAAAAAATCCCAGGATGTCTTTTGAAAACGAGTAGGGGTGTGCCCCGGCATCCTGGCCAAAACTTGCCCGCTGGCCTACTAATCATCCCCTCATATTAATTGCCTATATCACTCTATCTCCTCTCCACTAATATGCTGGTGTGTGGTGGGCGTTCTGGCGCAATATGGCTGCCGTCGCATCATCCAGGTGGATGCTGCACATTGGTGGTGGTTGAGGAGAATCCCCCCTTTCATATGTAAAGCGCTTTGAGTGCTGCAGAAAAGCGCTATATTAATGTAATCAATTAATTAAAAATTAGTCGCCTGAAAAAAAACTCTAACTCAAACGTCATTTGGAAAACTAGTCCCTCCGAATAGGACTAATGTGTGTGTGTGTGTGTGTCTAAATGTGTGTGTGTGTGTGTCTAAATGTGTATGTGTGTGTGTGTGTGTCTAAATGTGTATGAGTGTGTGTGTGTGTGTCTAAATGTGTGTGTGTGTGTGTGTGTGTGTGTGTGTGTCTAAATGTGTATGTGTGTGTGTGTGTCTAAATGTGTGTGTGTGTGTCTAAATGTGTATGTGTGTGTGTGTGTGTGTGTGTCTAAATGTGTATGTGTGTGTGTGTGTCTAAATGTGTGTGTGTGTGTCTAAATGTGTATGTGTGTGTGGTGTGTGTGTCTAATGTGTGTGTGTGTGTGTGTCTAAATGTGTGTGTGTGTGTGTGTGTCTAAATGTGTGTGTGTGTGTGTGTGTGTGTGTCTAAATGTGTGTGTTGTGTGGTGTCTAAATGTGTGTGTGTGGTGTGTCTAAATGTGTGTGTGTGTGTGTGTGTCTAAATGTGTGTGTGTGTGTGTGTCTAATGTGTATGTGTGTGTGTGTGTGTGTCTAAATGTGTGTGTGTGTGTGTGTGTCTAAATGTGTGTGTGTGTGTTGTCTAAATGTGTGTGTGTGTGTGTGTTGTCTAAATGTGTATGTGTGTGTGTGTCTAAATGTGTATGTGTGTGTGTGTGTGTCTAAATGTGTTGTGTGTGTGTCTAAATGTGTATGTGTGTGTGTGTGTGGTGTGT
>JBCEWE010000605.1:45000-47500 GCA_039877035.1 Silurus lanzhouensis
TTATTCACATATAACTGTAAATGTATTCGTATTTGATGTTTACAGCAGAACTGCAAATGAAATGTTGATGTTAAATGTTTTATCTCTGATGCCTCCAGTGAGATCAGATTTATATCACTTGAGTAAACATTTTAAATATTTGATCTGAAATACATCTATCCTAAAAGTACCTATATGATTGTAAGTCTACTGATCAGCTGGTGATGGAATAAAAGATCTGGAGATGTTCAGAAAGTGATTTAGTGTGAATGATGTTGTGGGTGAAGTGAGAGTGAGTGAGCAGCAGGGGGCGCTGTGCATTATGAACAAATGGAAGAGGAATTCTGTGAGCTGATGAAGACTGAACACTGAGATTCCGTCTGGAGAAGAAACTACGTTTAAGCAGAGGAGGAAGTAATGAAGTACAAATACTTAAGTAGATTTTTCGGGAATCATTTAGTTTTAATCTGTTTGGTGACGTGATCAAATTCTTCTTCTGCGTGCAGTTTTCAGAACATCAACCTAAAAAACTGCTTCCTGTCATTGTGCAGATTTTTAAATCCACTGCTGTATCATCTTCTTCTCTCTCACCACAGATGTAGACGAGTTTCTGAAGCTCACAGTGAGCAGGCAGGAGGCAGTGAGAAGTCTGGGGTTAACGTGGATGAGACAGAGGGAGTCAGTGATGAGAACTGAGACATTCCTGATCATCATCATCTTTTCTCTGCTTGTGTTCTGCATGGTGGATCTTCAGCCTGGATACATTCATTAGAGACCAACATTTTAATTCTCATATATAAATATATTAATTGGGGCTTTCAGAATGAAAATTAATTTTAACAGCACTAATTTTTATTAATGCACAATTAATGCAGCACACATTTCCGTTTGGCCAAAAAAAAAAAAAAAATACAAAACAAATAAATATAAAATGGGAGCAGCAGAAAGAAGAAGAAATATAAAAGTAGTGAAATTAAAACTTTCAGCGAGTACTATAATGACTATTTATACACGTCCAAACGTCTTTCCCTCTCCCTCCCTCTCTCTCTCTTTCCCTCTCCCTCCCTCCCTCCCTCTCTATCTCTCTCTTTCCCTCTCTCTCTTTCCCTCTCTCTCTCTCTCTTTCCCCCTCCCTCCCTCTCTCTCTGTCCCTCTCCCTCCCTCTCTATCTCTCTTTCCCTCTTCCTCCCTCCCTCTCTTTCCCTCTCCCTCCCTCTCTCTCCCCCTCCTTCTCTCTCTCCGTCTCTCCCTCCTTCCCTCTCTCTCCCTCTCTCTCCCTCCCCCGCTCTCTCTCTAACACTCTGCTGACCAGCTTTATGGACCAATAAGGTGGCCTCCTAACCCAAGTCCATTGTTTTAATTTTTTTGTGAACCCCTCGTGTTGTCTCGTTTTTTTTCCCCATTAAATCCTGATTTAAATATAAATATATATATTTACATTAAATCCAATTTCTTTTTTAAAATTCTGATTATTTTCCTGATTTCTGCATTTTTTCAAATTATTTCAGCACAATTACAAAAAAATGTCACTTCATCTACTAAATAAAAATACTGATTGAATGCAGATTTACTCGTTTGGGTTTCTTTAAAATAAATACTTTTCTCTGTTCTCACCTTCCGACGCCTTTTCGTGTCTTTGCTGGAGAAAGTGAAAGTAAAAGATTCCACACCACACATTTCATGCCCCCTTCTGGCCACATCTGGTATTACCCACATTAAATTCCCCACAGCCCGGTTTACTGGTCATCAGTGTGGATCAAATCCGCTCAGCTTCTGGAATCATGAAGTCTTTTAAGAGATCGGTGTTGAGACGCCTGAAGGACATTTCTGGCCCCCTGGTGTTACCTTTTACTTTATATACAGTGCTGTGAAAAATATTTTTTTTCAAAGACACTTAAATGATTCACATGGATGTGGTGAGGGAAGACATGCAGGTGGTTGGTGTGAAAGAGGCAGATGTAGATGTAGAGGACAGGGGGTATGGAGACGGATGATCCGCTGTGGAGACCCCACTATCGGGAGCAGCCAAAAGAAGAGGAAGAAGAAGACACTTTAATGGTTCAGATCATCAAACTACTTTTAATATTACAAAGAAATAACCCGAGTAAATACAAAATGCAGTTTTTAAATGATGATTTAAACCTGCAACAAAGCTTGTGGAGGAAGTTTGGTAAAGCATCAGTTTTCTAAAGAAATTCAAGAACAGATGAAAAAAAGGAATTGGTGTATCAGTCTGGAAAGAGTTATAAAGTCATTTCTAAAGCTTTGGGAATCCAGCGAACCACAGTGAGAGCCATTATTCACAAAATGAGAAAACTCGGAACAGTGGGGAACCTTCCCGGGATGAGCTACAAAAGTACTCCAAGAGCACAAAATCTCATCCAGCAGCTCATAAAAAAACCCAGAACAACATTTAAAGATCTGCAGGCCTCACTTGCTCTCAGTCAAGGGCAGTGTTCACGATTAGATAAGAAATAGACGGAGAAAATATGCATCCATGGACGAGTTTAAAGTTCAAAGT
>JBCEWE010000605.1:62500-87500 GCA_039877035.1 Silurus lanzhouensis
AGTGATGTGTATGTCTGGTCTGTATTTCTCATGTCTACACTTGTTCAATGAAGTTACATTAATCTTCACTACCTGCTGAGGGTCCTGGTGCTGAATCAGAGGAAGAGGAGGAAGAGGAGGAGGAGGGGGAGGAGGAAGATGATGGGGAAACTTCCTGTGAGAAAGGAAATGATGCTGCTGCTGCTGCTGCTGCTGGAGCAGAAGCTGATACGCCTGAGAACAAGAGCACGAAAGGCAACATTTATTTATTTGGGAACAGTTAACATTCAGTCACAGCACAGAGTAGAGAATCTGTTTACCAGCTGGACCTGCTGCATGTGGGGGTGTAGACCTCCGAGCAGGGCCAAGTGCTGAGGGGACGAGTGTGTGGGGAACATCGGATTCACAACAGACCCTGAAACCTGTACAAACAATAACACACATTGTTCCAGAAACACACCATCATTAACATTTCTCAACACCATCATTCAACACAACCATTACCATTAATCAACATTCTGGAACATTCTACAATTACTCTGAACATTCTAGAACATCTCCCCTTATGCACATCTTTTAGTTCTCTGTGAATGTTTGAGTACAACATTAAATATATTTTGATATATATATATATATCTACAGAGGAACCCGGTTATCTCGCCCTCGGTTTCCTCGACAACCCTATTAAGTCGACGTTTTTGTAGTGGAACCGCCAAATTCTCGCTTTTTCTAAGCATTTTTTATCGGTTATGTCGGCTTTTTTTATGTCGCTGAACCCTAATATCTCGAGCACAAGGGGGGAAAATTTGTCATTTAACGCCGTTTATCTCGGTGCAGCCGCAGAAGAACTCGCGGAAGTGGCGGAATAATCAAGTCTTACAGCTGCTCCAGGTGTTTGTATTGTATACTGGTGAATCTCTGCTGTTAGTTAGTGCACATATGCCTTTTGTTGTTAAATGTTATGCGATGAACGGGAGGCGAAAGCGGGCGAGAAAGCACCTGACACGCTGAAGGGGGCTGAAGGGGGCGTGGCAGGTGGATTCCTGACAGATAAACATGTACTGTATGTATTTTTATAGCATGACTTCATCAAACAAATCGCGGCAACGCTGTTGTGTAAAAAACCCTTCAAAAACACGTGCATGCACTTTCTCATTTATTAACGCACATCATGTACATAAAGACATTTCAAGCACGTTAATATACTGCCGCCATTTTGATTTTCGTTTATCTCCATCATCAGTTACCTCGATGCTTTTTGGCGGCCCCCTAGACATCGACATAACCGGGTTCCACTGTATATATATATATATATATATATATATATATATATATATATATATATATATATACACACTATAATTTCCGGACTATAAATAGCACCCTTATATAAGAATTTGACAAAGATTTTTATTTTGAACATAAATAAGCCGCACCTGTCTATAAGCTGCAGGTGTCTACACTGAAACTAATGAACTTTACACAGGCTTTAACGAAAGACACTAAATGCAATATGTTGCGCTTCCTTTAAGAGCAGAGGGTATTTTGGAAATACGGCATGCCACTGCATTCTCCCGGTATTACTGCGTGTGTGTGCGTGTGAGACAGAGGAATATGTCCTTATTATTTTCTGATGCTGATTTCTAAGTTTCTTTGACTAACCCGTAACGCTGTTGCCAAGAAAAATAAAAAAGCACGAGTTTTGGAAAGCTGTCTGTGTTTATATGATTTCTGTTGTAAGTGGAGTTAGCGAGCTTCCCTTCACCCAGACTCAACACGCTACAACGGCTTGTATCTAAACAGTAGCCCACCAAGAAAGTCCTTGTTCACTGTCTTCCTTCTTCCTTTCACAACTACAGTGGTACCCTGACCTACGAGTTTAATTTGTTCCATGGACGAGCTCGTATCTCAATTTGCTCGCACATCAAATCAGTTTTCCACATTAAAAATACTTCAAATGGCATTAATCCGTTCCAACCCTCAAAATGACCCCGTTTTTAAGTTTCATGTTATTAAATTGGAAAATACATTTCTAAATAACAAATCTTGTATAAAAACATAATAAAAGAGAATGTAAAGATATAATAAGGTTTTATTCAGTGTCTTTTCCTTGGAGATGAGACGACTTGAGCTAACATAAACACCGGTGGGTTGTGTGTGTGTGTGTGTGTGTGTGTGTGTGTGTGTGTGTGTGTGTGTGTGTGTGTGTGTGTGTGTGTGTGTGTGTGTGGATAAATTCATAAATAAGCCGCTTCGTTGTTTAAGCCGCAGAGTTCAAAACGTAGGAAAAAATACGGGATATATTGTGATTCTCAACACCATCATTCAACAACATCATTAACTTTACTCAACACCATTATTTACCACCACCATCATTCAACACCATCATTCAACACCATCATTCAACACCATCATTCAACAACATCATTAACTTACTCAACACCATTATTTACCACCACCATCATTCAACACCATCATTCAACACCATCATTCAACACCATCATTCAACAACATCATTAACTTTACTCAACACCATTATTTACCACCACCATCATTCAACACCATCATTCAACACCATCATTCAACACCATCATTCAACAACATCATTAACTTTACTCAACACCATTATTTACCACCACCATCATTCAACACCATCATTCAACACCATCATTCAACACCATCATTCAACAACATCATTAACTTTACTCAACACCATTATTTACCACCACCATCATTCAACACCATCATTCAACACCATCATTCAATAATTCAACACCATCATTCAATAATTCAACACCATCATTCAATAATTCAACACCATCATTCAATAATTCAACACCATCATTTAACACCACCATCATTCAACACCACCATTCAACACCATCATTCAACACCATCATTCAACAACATCATTAACTTTACTCAACACCATTATTTACCACCACCATCATTCAACACCATCAATCAACACCATCATTCAATAATTCAACACCATCATTCAACACCATCATTTAACATTGTCATTCAACACCATCAACCTACCTGAGGTGGGAGGAACTGCTGAGGCACTTGTGCTCGTACTCCAGGGGAAGGATTTATGTGATGCACACCCGGCTGCTGCACTCCTCTTAAATGTGCACTGGTGTTAAACACACCAGTCTATAAACAAGCAATTTCATAATATTAATATACATCAGAATTTCCACTGTAAAGACCCGTCAGTGTCACACAACTATTCTGATACCTTCAGAAATAAAAGCAGATCTTACACTGCTGCTCTGGCATGTTACCCAAAATTGTATATTGTATATTTACAAACAATTTATTTACACTATATATCTATATTAATATATATATATAGTACAGACACACCTTCTCATTTAAAGAGTTTTCTTTATTTTCATGACTATGAAAATTGTAGATTCACACTGAAGGCATCAAAACTATGAATGAACACGTGGAATAATATATGGAATTATATACATAACAAAAAAGTGTGAAACAACTGAAAAATGTCATATTGTAGGTTCAAGATTCCTTGGGCCTCTTTTATGAACTTTGATCTTCAGTTCTCTCCATAGATTTTCTATGGGATGTAGGTCAGGTGATTGACTGGGCCATTCAAGCAACTTGATTTTCTTTCTCTGAAACCACTTCATTGTTTCCTTGGTCTTGTGTTTGGGATCGTTGTCTTGCTGAAATGTTCACCCTCTTTTCATTTTCAGATTTCTGGTAGATGGCAGCAGATTTTTATCCAGAATGTTCCGGTACATTTATCCATTCATCCTGCCTTCAATAATATGAAGTCTGCCAGTACCCCTTGCTGAAAAGCAGCCCCAAACCATGATGCTTCCACCCCCACACTTAACTGTTGCTATGGTGTTCTTGGGGTGGTGGGCAGTGCCATTTCTTCTCCAAACATGGTGTGTAGAACGACTGCCAAAAAGTTCAATTTTGCTTTCATCTGACCAAACTATAGTCTCCCAATAATCCACAGGCTTCTCCTAATGCTCTTTCACAAACTTTAACCGATCCTCAACATGCTTTTTGTTCAGCAGTGGAGTCTTGCGTGTTGAGCGTGCATGGATGCCATGGCACTTCTCAGACAGGGATCTTACGTGGAGCACCTGATCGTGGCCGGTTTATGGTGAACTGATGCTCTTTCCATTTCCGGATAACGGCCCGGAATCGTTGAAATGCTTTTCAACGATAAGATCACAACGATCTTGAGAGAGTTCTGTGCTTTTACCCATCATGAAGTCTTTCCTGTGTGCATTCTGGGTAATGGACTGAAGCAGCTGATATCAATTAGTACTGCTAGGGGGCAGTGTTTCTCTCTCAATACTGACAGATTTCAGGTGATCTGGATTTCTATGCCATTTTGCACCTTGTTATCTTCATGTGTTCAATTCTTATTCCCATTTCACTTTATTTATTATGACTTGTAGACTTAAATGTTCTGATTTCTTTGTATGAATTAATTATTCGGCTTGATGCGACATCTGCTGGAAATTTTGTGTCAATAGCCCACTTAGAAATCCCCTCACTGATAAAAAAGCTGATTTGTCAAATACTTAATTTTCCTCGCTGTATTAGAACTGAAACGAATCCTCAAGTAATTTGAACACAAAAATGCATTGAGGCAAATTACTTTATAGTTTGATACTTTGTTTAGTCCATTTAACTACAAAAGGAACTGTTTCCCCACGGACCATTATTACTGACACACCACCCACTAAACTCTGGAGCGCTCTGGACAGGGAACACAGAAGACGCTGCAGAATGAAAATGGAGGAATGGAGAAAAAAACGGTGAGGGAAGAGGACGAGATTTAGGTTAAAGAAAAAGCCAGAACGGTTCCAAAGTCTGGGATCATTTCAAACTAAAACATAAAGAAAACACTGTCCAGTGTGTTTACAGTCATTTCAATTTGATTAATATATTTTTATTTATGATTTTTATATTTAATATTTTTATATTTAATATTAGTACATTTGTATTTGCACTCTGTTTTATTATGGAAATGAAATGCACTAAATGGGTTTCGTTTTTGTAGATATTCTTTTGTGCAATTTCAGCAATAAAAATGTAAATTTTTCTGAAAAAGGACACAAATGACGTTCAGAGACACGTCTTATTTTCTCTCGTATATTTAATATTAAAGAGAAAACACTTCTTACCAGATGATTTCCAGATTAATGGATAGAATAAGCCGTAGAAAACGTGATGAATAAAATAATCAATAGCTGCAGCCCTGATACACACACACACACACACACACACACACACACACACACACACACACACACACACACACACACACACACACACTGTTTTATAATAAGGTCTTACTGTTCCTGGCTCCTTCAAGCTGTGAGAGCGAAAGCTTCCTCCACCTCTTCCTCCTCTCCTCATCTCCCCATTATAGTCGTTCATCCCTCTCCTGTTCCTGTCTGGTGCTGAGAGAGCCTCTTCATCCTGATCCAAACCAGTATGTGATAGCCATGTTAGCTACATGCTGCACACTGAGCAGATCACTGTGATGTTACATGATGCACATGTGTGTTGCAGGTTCTTCAGTCTGATTCCTATGCACACTTTACATTCAGTAAATTACAATGAAACTTTGATGCCATATCATCACTCAGTTATGAGTTACCGTGATTGCCATGTTTGACATCTGCCGAGTTACCGAGCCTGTCCAGGAACTCGCCCCGTTTCCTTTCAGAGGAGCCTGAAGGAAAACAGGACAATTCTGAAAATCCGATTGTAGACAAAATCAGCTAGAATGCAAGACACCTACATACCTTTCCTCCAGTTCTTCTGCCACCGTGGTTCCAACCTCCAGAAGAAAAGGAGGAAGTGTTGTCTTGAGACCTGTTGCCCCACATTCCAGAACCACTATCTTCCTCCTCCCAGCTGGAATGGTGTGAAGTTTTTAATCCTTCATCACTCCAGCCATCTTGCATAGTCTTTGGACCTGTGGAAAAATACATTTGTGAAAATTTCAGTCTGTAACTGGAGATCCAGATATAAGGTGTAGTGCTGCGTCCACCTCATGGAAAAACATGAGCTCTTCAGGGTACGGCGTTACTAATGTTTTATACTGTACAGGAAATACATGTAGTGGAAGATCTTTAAGAGCAAAGTGGGAATTAAAATCACGAAATTCAGTGATCAACCATGAATATTGGGAGAACTTCACCAAAACCACTTCACACTGATCTTTCATCAGAACCCAAACTAGAGTTGGCTTAGACCTTAGATGATCAGTGGTGGTAGGGTTGGTCCTAAAACGAATGACTTACATCCCTTTACATTTTTAGGGTTGGGGAGAGACCATCACAGGAAGCAGGGTTTGGTACATCTGGCCAGGAAATACAAAGCCATTCTTACCAGTTTTAGATGAATTGGAAGGGGAACTGCTCCATACTGTCCCTTTCCCAGATTCTTCTGGATCTCTCCAGCTTGAGGGAGCATCAAAGGCCTTCCCCCAGCCTGCTGCGCTAGTGTTCATGGACTGTTCAGAAGCACCAGCACTGCGTTCCCATGCTGAAGATGTTGAAGGAAAGAAGTTAAAAGTGATGAAGAGCATGATGACAAGTATAAAAGATTGGTGCAACATTGACCCACATGTTTCTCACATCTGTGCATGCTTTCATACGACATTCACTTCACTTCACCTGCATTTTTGTCTCTGCTGGTCACAGTGGTGGCAGACATGGACTCATGATGTTGTTGAGATGGCTCACTCCTCTGCTGCAGGTTGCTCTTGTCCCACATGTTAACGCTCCTGTGGTCATAGTGAGTAGGGTCACCCCAGGCTGATGTACCATCATCAATCTCCATCTTCCTGCTTATGGACTGGGGTGAGGGCTCTTCCCAACCGCTTGGCTCAATGGCTGAAGATGTGTGTGGGATGGGACCAGGCTTCCATCCCGAGTTTTGGTTCAGGGCCAATGGGCCCGTGGGTGGATCCTTGGACTCCTGCGAGTTATTTGGTGGTGTTAGCTGTGAGCGTGAGTGCTGCAGGTGCTGCTGATTTGAGCTTTGCAGTGCCATGTGGTTGTTTGGTGTATGTTGCAGGTGGCGATTGTCCCCCCACACCTGCTGCTGTTTGTTCTGTCCCTCATCCTCAGAGTCAGCCCATGATCTCTCACCATGTTCAGCTCTACCCTTGTTTTCTCCCCACTGAGTGTTACCCAGGCCCCAACTGCCCCTGTCCTGTTCTCTCTGCTGCAGAGCTTCTTTTCTATTCCCATGCCAACTAACTTCCTGCTCATCTTTGATAGCCTCAACCCAGCTGTTGTCTCTCCCTGTCAATAAAGCCCCCTGTTTACTCTCTATTCTCTCCTCACTTTGCCCCCATGTATTCCCTGTCCCATGGCTTCTGGACCCCTTCACATGGCCCTGCAAATCCCTGGACCAAGAAGGGCAGCTGAGGCTGTTTACATCCACCTGAGCGCGCCCAGTCCAGTCCTGACCTGTTTCAGATCTACTGCCCACCTCCAAATTCCATGCTATGCTCTGCTTAATCTGAATCTGCCCCCAGCCAGTGTTAGAAAGTACTCTGGGATCCAGATCACTTCGATTGAGCATTCTCTGTAAGGTCACTTCAGTGCATGACGATTGAGTTCTGGAAGTGCTGTTAGAACAAGTACCATCTTCACTGCTTCCATGACCAGAAGACTGATGCTCTGATCCGTCCCTGTCACTCTCATTCGCCCCTTTCTCACGATCTCTTCTTACTGTTTTGGTTGCGATCATTTGAGTGTCTTGTAAACAATCAGGAGGGTTTTCTTTTACATGTCCACTACTGCCCTCTTTTGGCACGTCCCCTCGACTCTCTGAAGCTACCTGCTTTTTTAGACCACTTCCTTTTTCAGCCTGGACTGTTTGAGATACTTCATGGCTGACTTTCCACCCCACTTGACTTTCCACAGAAGTTCCCCACATTTCTCCAGGCTTCAGCACTTCCCCACTTGCCTTTCTATGACATGTGTCAGGAATTAAGACTTCGAGATTTGAAGTGAAAGTTGGAAGCTGCACTGCCTGATTTAACTTTTTGCAGTCAGTAGCAGCTTCCACTTGTTTTGGTCCCACTTCTTCTTCCACCCTGTTCTCCACAGACTGGCCGTCATCCTGGCATTGGATCTGCTGCATGCTTTCTGCATCTGCCCGATTCAAGGCAGTTTCACAGTGGGAAGAGGGGACTGATTCTGAGTTCTCTTCATCTGCAGTGACACCAGGCTCCACCTGTTCTGAATTGTCCTCTTGCTTGCTGTGATTGTATTCCCATGAAGTTTTGTTTAAGGACTCACTCTGCCTCCTGCTCCTGCTTTTGTCCATTACAATCTTAGCCATTCCCTGAGAGAGCAGCGGTGCACCGGGTCCCGGGCCGCATGTGGAATTTGCATAAGTTAAAGAAGATAAAGACAATAAGGGAGGTGAAGAGGTGAGATCTACATTAGGGTCTAGAAAAAAAAGAAGAACAGTCATGATATAGTACCTGTATCTGGTGTTAATTACTCCACAGTGGTGCATGGTAGCAGAAAAAAATAGAATAATTGTTTGCCCCACCTGAGTGTAGTGTGGTGGTTACATGCGACTGATCCCCTGTGTGCAGGAATGGTGAAATACCATCTAGAGACTGGCCTCGTTTCAGTAGAATTTTATGCTCCTGATGGTTTCGAAAACGAGGTGGCACTTCACGGGACATGTGCCACAAAGACACTGCAGGGAGCTTTGCATTGTTCTCACCTGCAGGGGGCAGTGTAGGACCCACAGAGGCAGGATAAGGGGACAAGGATGGAGTGGAACTACAGCGTAGTGTTACACAGTTAAACGGGGCAGGTGTGCTCAATTCTGATTGGACCAAAAAAACAAAATAAATTATACATACAGTTATAGATCTACAGTAGATTCAATAAAACTAATCACATTAGTGAAGTGTTTACCTTTAACAATCTGTTCATCCTGAAACAACACACCACCACATGCAATCAGAATAAACAACAATCCATATTAGTTTCATCAGTATGTCTGAGGACTGATATTTCTGATATCTACACCTAATAATCACTTCTGATCCTGTTATACCATAAAACTTCTCACCTTCTTATAACCTGCAGGACTCTGACCATCTTCTGAAGTTTGAAAGTTTTCCATTAAACTGTAAAAACAGACAAAATAAACAGACTGTGAGACCAAGTGCATGTCAACAACAAAATAAAACCAACTGTAAAGGCAGATCCATTGATCTAAAAACAGGTCTATTGCAGTGTAAATGTGTATATCATTGTTTATTGATTATACATATTTATAACAGGTCAGTGTTTATAACAAATCAGTGTTTATAACAGGTCAGTCTTTATAACAGATCAGTGTTTATAACAGGTCAGTGTTAGCCGTAGGTGTTTATAACAGGTCAGTGTGAGGCGTAAGTGTTTATAACAGGTCAGTGTGAAGCGTAAGTGTTTATAACAGGTCAGTGTGAGGCATAAGTGTTTATAACAGGTCAGTGTGAGGCGTAAGTGTTTATAACAGGTCAGTGTGAGGCATAAGTGTTTATAACAGGTCAGTGTTAGCCGTAGGTGTTTATAACAGGTCAGTGTGAGGCGTAAGTGTTTATAACAGGTCAGTGTGAAGCGTAAGTGTTTATAACAGGTCAGTGTGAGGCATAAGTGTTTATAACAGGTCAGTGTGAGGCATAAGTGTTTATAACAGGTCAGTGTGAAGCGTAAGTGTTTATAACAGGTCAGTGTGAGGCATAAGTGTTTATAACAGGTCAGTGTGAGGCATAAGTGTTTATAACATTTCACTGTGAGGAGTAAGTGTTTATAACAGGTCAGTGTTAGCCGTAGGTGTTTATAACAGGTCAGTGTGAGGAGTAAGTGTTTATAACAGGTCAGTGTAAAGCGTAAGTGCTTATAACAGGTCAGTGTGAGGCATAAGTGCTTATAACAGGTCAGTGTGAGGCATAAGTGCTTATAACAGGTCAGTGTTAGCCGTAGGTGTTTATAACAGGTCAGTGTGAGGCGTAGGTGCTTATAACAGGTCAGTGTGAGGCATAAGTGCTTATAACAGGTCAGTGTGAGGCATAAGTGCTTATAACAGGTCAGTGTGAGGCGTAGGTGCCTATAACAGGTCAGTGTGAGGCGTAAGTGCTTATAAGAGGTCAGTGTGAGGCTAAAGTGTTTATAACAGGTCAGTGTAAAGCATAAGTGTTTATAATAGGTCAATGTTAGCCGTAGGTGTTTATAACAGGTCAGTGTGAGGCGTAAGTGCTTATAACAGGTCAGTGTGAGGCGTAAGTGCTTATAACAGGTCAGTGTGAGGCGTAAGTGCTTATAACAGGTCAGTGTGAGGCGTAAGTGTTTATAACATTTCACTGTGAGGAGTAAGTGTTTATAACAGGTCAGTGTGAGGAGTAAGTGTTTATAACAGGTCAGTGTTAGCCGTAGGTGTTTATAACAGGTCAGTGTGAGGCGTAAGTGTTTATAACAGGTCAGTGTGAGGCGTAGGTGCTTATAACAGGTCAGTGTGAGGCGTAAGTGCTTATAACAGGTCAGTGTGAGGCGTAGGTGCTTATAACAGGTCAGTGTGAGGCGTAAGTGTTTATAACAGGTCAGTGTGAGGCATAAGTGCTTATAACAGGTCAGTGTGAGGCGTAAGTGTTTATAACAGGTCAGTGTGAGGAGTAAGTGTTTATAACAGGTCAGTGTGAGGCGTAAGTGTTTATAACATTTCACTGTGAGGAGTAAGTGTTTATAAGAAGTCAGTGTGAGGCGTAAGGGTTTTTTAACATGTAAACAAGTCCGTGCTGATTTCTCCTACCCGTTTTCTGATTGTTTCCTCTCCCCAGAACATCACTTACCAATAATATCACGAGTCGTTTGACTGTGCAGTAAAACGGACCAATCAGAGCACTGAGTGAGGTAACGAGTAGCCAATTCCTGCAGGATAAGAGAAGCTTGTCTGAATACGGGTAGGGAATGCTAAGCGCACGCTCCCAGATAGCGCATTTCACTGATCCGGATCAAAATACGGAAATGGAGAATTAAAACGGCGATACGGAAATAGAACGTTTATAAAACGTGCACGCGACGCGAACAATGTGGCGTAAAAAAACCGATTCATCCACTGAATCTTCTCACCATAATAACATGCTACATGCTAAAAACAACTAGCACCTGTGGCTATGCTAATCATTCTCAACCAGAATAAACCTCCAGCACTCTGTGTGTGTGTGCGTGCGTGTGTGTGTGTAGGTGTGTGCGCGCGCGAGCTTTACCTGTGCGTTGTGTTTATTTATCAGGACATATCAGCTGCATTTACATCTCCTTCCAGGGGGAAATAAATACACAGTCTGTGTGTGTGTGTGTGTGTGTGTGGAGAGTGTAAACTTCTTAGGCATTCAACCCGACTGTTGCATTAAGGAGGAAGTGCAGTACACAAGGTTTCACAGCAGGGACACACACACACACACACACACACACACACGAGTGTACAGTATTCCTAGCGCACTTACACAAATGCACAGTGACAGAGCTCTGCTCTACACAGTACTGACACGGTTTCACTCTCTTTCTCTCTCTCTCTCTCTCTCTCACACACACACAGCTGTAGTGAGAATTAGGATCTGATTTCTTCTTGTGTTCTACAAGTTTCCTCAAACAGATCATTCCAGAGGGAATTGAACCTGTTTTAAAATAATAAACTCTTCCATTAGCACTGGTTTTGTACCAAAATCCTTCAAACTGCAGTATCAACCCCCTAATTAAGAAACCTGACCTTCACCCTGTCAGCTGTCCAACTACAGTCCAATATCAAACCTCCCCTTTATCTCCAAGATTCTAGAAAAGTTAGTTGCACAGCATCTCCTCCTTGCTGGTCTAGAGAATGTTCTAGAAAGCTCTGTTCTGGCTTAGGCCTTCCAATCAGTGTTGGGGACTCGGACTGTCAGAGAGCCACCTGCCACGCCTGCCTCCAAGGCTCTCACTCAGCCTCGCCCCACTCTAATCGCCCGCACCTGTTCCACATTACCTTTACCCTTTAAAGGGTGCCGTTTCCACCTTACTCGCGGTTGGATCGGATCTACTAAGTTGCGTACAGTGATCTACCCAATTCCTTACAACCAGTATTCCCCGTTGGTCCATGCTCCTGGTACCGCTTCTAAGGAAGCACGCTAGACGGGTTTGCCTACATTGGCTCACAGAGGCGATCATATCATCGTGCCTCAGATATCTGCAGAGAGCGCCGTCATGCCCCAGAGTCCCACCGAAGGCATCATCGCGCTCCTGATTCCCGCCGAAGGCGCTGTTGCACCTCAGACACCCACTGATGGCTCTACTGCGCTCCAGAGTCCTGCCGAGGGCACCACCCGACCTCAAGGGTGTTCCACCCAGCTGCAGTTGGCAGCAAGCTCCACGGTTTCCACCACTGGCACCCGACCTTCCTCAGGTCTTAGGTGGTGCGGGCCTGTCCAAGGTTTCCCTCTTCAAGGCCTTCTCCTCGTGTTAGAAAGGATTCCTATTTAGTTGTAATTCCATGCTTTACCACTAGAGGCAGATATACAGTTTACCAAGCAATGACAAGCTATCTGTGACATCACAGTACACCGTCCTCCACCAAGAGTATAAAAGACCAGAACACGGAGCTGCTGCATGCATTCTGCATCACACAACCTTTTGAACAGCAGCTAGCAGATTCTCTAGATTCTAGATAACCCTAGATTCTCACTATCTGGTATGCGCTGATCAGGGGATTGTACTCGCCACAGCGCGTCAGTAAAAACACGATACAGGATTCAGAACACTCTACTCTACTGGGTATAGAATTGAGTGTATATGAGGTGATTCTTGCTGTCCACTTCTAGCTGCAGTTCAGTGGGTTGCGTGATGCAGAATGCATGCTGAAAGGCCACTGCTGAATGGTCAGTGGTGAGTGACAGGTTACACGATGTCGAATGGCCACTGGTCAATGACGACTGCTGCTCATACCCTTGATGGGGGACGGTGCACTGTGATGTCATAGGTAGCTTGTAATTGCTTGGTAAACTGTATGTCTACCTTTAGTGGTGAAGCGTGAAAATACAACTGAATAGGAATCCTTTCTTACACTGCATAGCATAGCATATTTGGTCCTAATTCTTAGTTAAAAGTCTGTCGGTTTGATCTTGGTGTCATCCTCATCTGCTATCTCTGGTATATTAATGAGACGGGTAACTGGCCGTGTGTATAATCGACCTTTAATGTTGACCTCTGCAGACCTTACTTGTCCATATGCTCCAGGGAATGTCCTCAACACTCTCCCGATCAACGAAAGGGCTCGTGGTAACTGGGGATCAACAATCATAACAACAGACCCAACTGCAAGGGTTTTAGTCTCTGCATGCCATTTATATCGTAGTTGGAGATTGGGTAAGTAGTGTCTCACGAAGCTTGACCAGAAATGATCAGTAAGAACTTGACTTTGTCTCCATGTACGTCATCTTATGGATTCATCGGCATGGTATATCACTTGAGGTAAATAACTGTCCGGCCGCCCCATGAGCAAGGGATTTGGGGTAATCTGCTATATTGGAGGAGACATAACCTAGAAGTTTGCTATTAAGGATTCCCTCAATTTCGATAAGTACTGTTTGAAGAACCTCTTCTGTTACTGTTTGTGCACCTACTACTGTACGTAGGGCATTTTTAAGAGATCGGATCTCCCTATTCCACCGCTGCCTCCAGGTCTTAAGAGGTGGCAGGGTTGGCCACTCTGATTCTGCTTTAAGTAAAAAGGGTGGACCTAAACTCCACCTGTTAGGTGTAACAAGCTCTACTAAGCTACGCCCCTTTGTTAGATCGTCTGCTGGGTTTCTGGCTGTATCTACATATCACCAATCATGTGACTCAGTTAGGTCTTGGATTTCTGCTATTCTAGTGCCTACAAAGACTTTAAAACTGCAAGATTCAGATCTTAGCCATGAAAGAACTGTAGTTGAATCTGACCATAAGATCACTCGGCTGATCTTAAGAGTGAGTTCATTTTCGAGCAGCTTCGATAGTTGTGCACCGATTAGGGCTGCACAAAGCTCTGATCTAGGAATGGTTGGTTTACGTTTAGGGGCAATTTTGGATCTGCCAATCAGGAAAGCAAGCTGTATTCTACCTTCTTGATCTTCAGTTCTTAAGTATGCTACGGCACCGTATGCTTGCTCTGAAGCGTCACAGAAGATATGAATTTGTTTTGTGGTATTGGGCCTATCCATATCTGGTGTAACATAACATCGGGGTAGTGTGACCTGAGAAAGAAAGGGTAGTTCATTCTCCTATTCACACCAGGCTTTCACCAAATCTGTGGGCAACATGGGATCGTCCCAACCCCTCTGCCTGTTCCACAACTGCTGAATAATAATTTTGGCACGGGTGGTAAATGGAAGGATGAATCCCAAGGGGTCATACTGTCTTGCTACTATCCTATAGATGTGCCGCATAGTGGGTGTGGTTTTGGGTGTTGGGCGGTGTTTGTAACCGAGTATATCTAAGTTATAATTCCATCTCAGTCCAAGAGTGGATTCATGGGGATCGGTCTTGTCATGTGATAACCAAAGCTCAATGCTATCCGAACGGGCCTCTTTGGGGAGATGATTAACGACTCTTGGGATATTACAGGCCCACTGTCTAATCTCAAACCCGCCGTTAGCAAGAAGGCCACATAACCCATCCACTACTTGCTTGGCATCATCTGCGGTCATTAAGCTTTTAAGACAATTGTCTACGTAAAAATTCCTTTCTACTGTCGATCTGAGAATATCGTTAGGTTGAGTGTTATCGAGAACATGGCGTTGCAAAGCATAGATGGCACAACAGGGGCTACAAGTTGTGCCAAAAGGTAGTACTTGCCACTCATAAATACTGGGAAGATTATTGGTTTGAAGGTCACGCCATACAAAGCGAAGGAGTGATTTGTCTTCAGGCAGTAGGCGGACCTGATGAAACATACCCTTAATATCGCCACTTATTGCTACAGAATGTTCCCTAAAGCGCAACAGCACTCCTAAGAGGGAAGGGCTAAGTGTAGGTCCAGCAAGGAGGTAATTATTCAGATTCTGGCCTACGTGTTTGAAAGAACAGTTGAACACTACTCTATTCTTTCCATTATGTTGTACCATATGATGTGGAATGAACCATGACTCTTCTCCGGTGTTTACAGAGTCAGTGGTGAGTTTGACTACATAGCCGCACTTCTCTAATTTCTTAATCTCTTCGTTATATGCTGCTGCCTTTTCAGGATCCTTTGCCAACCGCCGCTCTATACTTCTTAAGTTGGGCATAACTGAGTCCTTAGTTGTACAGAGTTGCGGCATATTAGCTTTCCTTAAAAGGGGGGTTGCATAACGATTCACTCCATCTACCATTACTCTGGTTGTTCTAGTTTGTAATACATCTATTGCCACTTGATCCTGCTTTGATCGCGTGACTAACTTCTCATTTCTGTGTGGAATGGTATCGCTTTGCCAGAGTCTCTCTACGTTTTGGGAAAGTTCTTCCATTTGGGAAGTGATAGAGATATGTAAGCATTGTTGAGGCTGTATCTGCTGCTGCAGAAAGCGCGTTGGACCTTGTAGTGTCCAGCCTAATCTAGTTCTAATAGCTGCTGGACCTCCTGGGGGCCCTAGGCGTATAGGCTCAACGGGTGTTATAAGGTGGGGATGGTCTGCTCCTATCAAAAGGAGGGGTTGTACTTTATCTATGGGCTGTAAAGGAATGTCCTTTAGATGTTGATATCTCTGCTGGAGTGTTGCAATGGGATACGAATGTTCAGCTAAACCTAAGTGCTCAGAGGTAAAGGCATTCTGGATCCAATAACTCTGTTGGGGCTGTGATATAGAACGTATTCTAAAGGAAACTGCCGCCCCATTTAGTTTCTTGATATCTTGTCGAATAGTTCTTAATGTTAAATCTTCCTTCTGTCCTTGTAACCCTAGTTTCTTAACTGCAGCTGGAAGTAACATAGTCCTTTCGGATCCGTCATCGAGTACTGCATAAGTGTTCAGGGCTCGATTGTTGTGTTGTAATACAACGGGAATCACTTTCAGCAGGACGCGCTTGGAATCTTGTGGCCTGTCTAGATACAGGGTTTTGTTCGTGGAAGTCACTAAGCAACTACTCTCCTTTTGAGGTTGGCTATTAACCTCATGAAGGATTTGAAGATGTTTCCCACTGCATAAACGACAGGGCTTCTTTAGGGTACAGTCTTTGGCTAAGTGTGATCGCCCACATTTCCAACAACGCTTGTTGTCTTTGATCCATTTGATCATCTGCTCTGTACTAAATGCCTGGAAAGTGGTACACTGGCTTAAATAATGTTCGGTACTGTTACAATATGGGCACAGAGGTCTGCTCTGTTTAGATCCCCGTGCTGGCTTGGACTGATGCGAGGGCGTCGGCACTCCTGTGTTCGTTTCTGGGGGTCTGTCGGCTCCATGCATCACAGAAGCGTGTTTATGCTTCGCCACTGGGCCTGGTTTGGGCTGCGACATTCTACTTATCTGATCTTTTCCCTGATTCAATTGCGCAGAGTCTTGACACCGGGATTCAATCTTAAGCCACTCTGCCAGATCCGGTAGAGTGTAGGATTCTTGATAGGGCATGTGTCGTTTGAATGCGGCACGCAAATCCGGGGGTAACTTAGTGAGTAAGCACATATGAGTGAATTCTCTGGGGTCTGGACTAGTGAAATCTGGAATTGTTGGATGCGGGCCCTTATAGGACGTGTCCGGAGATATAGCGCTCTGAAGCCACCCCATCAAGGGAGGACATTGTGAATTAGGTAGATGGGCATATGTATCTACTTCTGACTTTAAGGGTCTCTTACTAAGGGGCACTTGGGATCTGCGGGGACTAGGTTGTGGAGTATAAGGCTTTGGCTTGGGTGCCGCTCCTGCAGGTGGTATATTTATAGTTGGGGGCAATGGGACTGGGGTCTCTCTGACCTGCCATTGTCCGGGGGCTAGCAGAGCTGCCTGCGAATTTACTGATATATTCTGTATGTCCTTGACAAGGACCTTGAGCTTTCGGAGTTCCACCAGGATGGCAGCTTTATCTTCACGGAGTTGCCTAATCTCCTTCTCCATGTCATGAATCTTTGACTTATGACTAACGGGTGTGAAGGCAGCCTCGTCCTCTTGTAAAGAAGGCTCCTCCTCTTCATCACTTTCGAAAGGCTGTGTGTTGAGCGACGGTTTATCTTGTTGTATGTTGACATCCGAATGCGGAGCGCTAGTAGCTCCCGTAATTGCGTCAATGTCCTCAGCATGTGAACTTAGAGGAAGGGAATCAGTATAATCAGGGGGTAGCACACTAGATTCATCTCTCACAGTGCTTAACTGTGTTTCCTCTTCTTGTTCACGTGAACGCTGTGCATAGTATTTCACCTCATAGCCTTTTAGGTGGGATGGAGGCTGAGTTCTGCGTCGTAGGTGCTGACACTCACATGAAGGTTGCTCTGACATCCTACTTCTGTGGTAAGCACACTTATCCGGCTCGAAGGACCAAATGTTAGGAAGTTTTCTATCTAGCTCAAAGGACCATATAAGGATTCTCACTATCTGGTATGCGCTGATCAGGGGATTGTACTCGCCCCAGTGCGTCAGTAAAAACACGATACAGGATTCAGAACACTCTACTCTACTGGGTATAGAATTGAGTGTATATGAGGTGATTCTTGCTGTCCACTTCTAGCTGCTGTTCTGCTGTTCTTGGTGTCATCTTCAACGTTAAAGGTCGATTATACACACGGCCAGTTACCCGACTCATTAATCTACCAAAATTAGCAGTTGAAGATGACACCAAGATCAAATCGACAGACTTTTAGCTAAGATTTAGAAGCAAATATGCTATGCATATTTGGGGGCGGCAGTGTTAGAAAGGATTCCTATTTAGTTGTAATTCCATGCTTTACCACTAGAGGCAGATATACAGTTTACCAAGCAATGACAAGCGTTCTGTGACATCACAGTACACCGTCCTCCACCAAGAGTATAAAAGACCAGAACACGGAGCTGCTGCATGCATTCTGCATCACGCAACCTTCCGAACAGCAGCTAGCAGAAGACAGCAAGAGCTGCTGCATGCATTCTGCATCACGCAACCTTCCGAACAGCAGCTAGCAGAAGACAGCAAGAGCTGCTGCATGCATTCTGCATCACGCAACCTACCGAACAGCAGCTAGCAGAAGACAGCAAGAGCTGCTGCATGCATTCTGCATCACGCAACCTACCGAACAGCAGCTAGCAGAAGACAGCAAGAGCTGCTGCATGCATTCTGCATCACGCAACCTTCCGAACAGCAGCTAGCAGAAGACAGCAAGAGTCACCTCATATGCAATCAATTCTATACCCAGTAAAGTAAAGTGTTCTGAATCCTGTATCGTGTTTTTACTGACGCGCTGGGGCGAGTACAATCCACTGATCAGCGCAGTGAGAATCTTTATATGGTCCTTCGAGTAAGATAAGAAAACCCCTCTAACATTGGTCCTTCGAGCTAGACAGGAAAACTTCCCAACACCTCGGGTGGTGACACCCTCCTCGGCGTGCCCTGGCCCA
This sequence comes from Silurus lanzhouensis, assembly GCA_039877035.1. Lineage (NCBI taxonomy): Eukaryota > Metazoa > Chordata > Actinopteri > Siluriformes > Siluridae > Silurus > Silurus lanzhouensis. Next base: position 81,075 of record JBCEWE010000605.1, read on the forward strand.
CCTGGCGAGGGTGGGTTTGGTGCGTCAGGTGCTTCCCCTGTGGGGGAGTTAATGTCAGAGAGCCACCTGCCACGCCTCCCACCAAGGCTCTCAATCAGGCTTGCCCTGCTCTAATCAGCTGCACCTGTTCAACATTACCTTTCCCCTTTAAAGGGTCCCGTTTCCACCTCACTCAATGTCGGCTCTACTAAGTTGCATACAGTGATCTACCCGACTCCTTACCGCCAGTATTCCCAGTTGGTCTATACTCCAGGTACCGCTTTGCCTACATCGGCTCACAGAGGCGATTATCTCGGACTCTCCCCGCATTCCGGATTGTACCCGCATTATGGTTCGTGCTTCTCCTCGACCCTTGTATATGTTGAAAGTATATGTAGTAAAAAGACATGATTGATTTACTCCTGCATCCTCCGCATGGTCCTGATCATGACAGAGACACAGTCTCAGTGTTCAAGTCGAGGCTGAAAACATATTTATTTAGTCAAGTCTTTATTCAGGTCACAGATATTCTCCCTTCACCTCGACTAGTGCTCTCGCTGACCATCCAAATCAAAGGATGTGTAAATGCAGACGTGATTGGACCCCTGCGAGAGGGGCTCGAAGTATGCAAATTGAAATCTGATTTGTTAAAGCAACAGCTTCATTCTCATGTATTATGCATAACCAGTGATGATTTCTGAAAGCACTACGGCGGACACCTTTGACCCCAGCAACACGTGATAACGAGAACCTAAAATATTATTCACTAGAAACTTTAACATAAACAGACTCTAGAAGCAGCACCTGAGAAAACACTATAAAATGAAGAGAGTAGATAAGAGGAAAAAAACATACAATTTCATGAAGAAATGATATTAAAACATAAGCACGTGATTCTGATCGCTCACTGGCCAGTAGAGAACAAACCCTGGAACTGACAGCCACCACTGCAATATTCAAATAAAACGGAATTGAATTGATTTGAAACACACACACACACACACACACACACACACACACACACACACACACACACACACACACACACACACACACACACACACACACACACACACACACACACACACACAGTGCTGCAGTCACGGAGTGAGATAACACACACACACACACACACACACACACACACACACACAGTGCTGCAGTCATGGAGTGAGATAACACACACACACACACACACACACACACACACACACACACACACACACACACACACACACACAAAGATCCCTCAGTAATATCTCCTCTTTTATTATTAGTATATATGAGAGAATGTAGTAAAATAAACATGTGTAATAATGTGTATATATTTCAGTTCAGAGTGAAGTTTTATGTGTATCTGCTCTAAAGACCTGTGTGTTTAATTCTCTAACACAATTTTCTCTTCTTCTTTTTCTTCTTCTTCTTCTTTTGATTGTTAGATCCTGTCCATTTCGAGCCATGTGAGTGCCCCCTGCTGGGCGTGGATAGTCTGGCGGACAATGTGGACCAGTTCGTCAGTGGAGCTCCAGTCGCTCGGCTGCAGTGTGCTGAACATCAGCGGCAAAGGCTCCAACTGCAGCTCCTCCACCCTCACAACCTCCATTACATCAATATCCTGTGTACATGACAACAGCTTACTGTGTACACACACACACACACACACACACACACACACACACACACAAACATATATATATATATATGAGGGAAAACCAGAGAGAGGGACAGAAAGAGAAAGACACACAAACATATTTTCATTTACATATATTTTTGTACAGCACATTCTGTGTGTGTGTGTATGTGTGTGTGTGTGTGTGTGTGTGTGTGTGTGTGTGTGTGTGTGTGTGTGTGTGTGTGTGTGTGAGAGGGAGATACCGGAACTTCCTGCCCTTCTTGTCCTTTGGTTTAATGTGGATGATGATCGGATACACACCATGTTTCAGTAAAGCATCAACACTGCTGACACTTAACTGCAGCAAACAGTTTTTATCCTATACACACACACACACACACACACACACACACACACACACACACACACACACACACACACACACACACAAATAGTGAAATCAGACACACCCATCTGTCTCCCTCACACACCCTCTGTCTCCCTCAGACACTCCTCTGTCTTACTCAGACACTCATCTGTCTCGCTCAAACACTCATCTGTCTCCCTCAGACACTCCTCTGTCTTACTCAGACACTCATCTGTCTCGCTCAGACACTCATCTGTCTCCCTCAGACACTCATCTGTCTCGCTCAGACACTCATCTGTCTCCCTCAGACACTCCTCTGTCTTACTCAGACACTCATCTGTCTCACTCAGACACTCATCTGTCTCCCTCAGACACTCATCTGTCTCGCTCAAACACTCATCTGTCTCGCTCAAACACTCATCTGTCTCCCTCAGACACTCACTCATCTGTCTCCCTCAGACACTCACTCATCTGTCTCCATCAGACACACCCCTCTGTCTCCCTCAGACACACCCCTCTGTCTCACTGAGACACACCCCTCTGTCTCACTCAGACACACCCCTCTGTCTCCCCCAGACACTCATCTGTCTACCTCAGACACTCATCTGTCTCCCTCAGACACTCATCTGTCTCGCTCAGACACAGCCCTCTGTCTCACTCAGACACACCCCTCTGTCTCCCTCAGACACTCATCTGTCTCGCTCAGACACAGCCCTCTGTCTCACTCAGACACACCCCTCTGTCTCCCTCAGACACTCATCTGTCCCCCCTTAGACACTCATCTGTCTCGCTTAGACACTCATCTGTTTCGCTCGGACACACCCCTCTGTCCCTCTTTGTACCTGCTTTATGACCTCCTGGATGCTCTGCAGTCTGATGCCGAGTGTGTGATCTGAGTCGTGTCTTTGATCTAACAGAAACACACTTTTATCCTTATGCTCACTTGCTGGTATTGGCTCTGAAAACACAAAACACACAGCACTGATGGATCAGTGATTAGTAGCATTTCTACAACATTAGATCAAACTACACATTTACATCAGTCTCACTTCTTAACAGGGTATAACAGAGTTATTTACCTTAACCAAGTGAAAGTCAGAAACAATAAACTTTCTTTTGGCTTCTCCCATTAGGGGGCGCCACAGCAGATGATCCATATTCATGATCCTCATGTTTGATTTAGCACGTTTTATGCTGAATGCCCTTCCTAACGCAACCCTCCTTATTTATCCGGGCTTGGGACCGGCACTAAGAGTGCACTGGCTTGTTAGTTCAAAGATTTATTTATCCCCATGGGGCAATAAATATTAATTTAAACTGTCATCATGGTGCTTCACACAATCAGAACACACATACAAATGTTAATTAAAAAAATGTTTTTTTTAATCTAATTCATCTGGATTTGTTACATAACCGTATTGCTTCAGGCACAAAAGTAAATTTGTACCGGTTTGTGGAACATTTAATTGATCTTACAGTTTTTTACGATTGTTTACACACTAAAATTTAAATTTCCACACAATTAGCAAAATTTTACTCCACTGAGCAAAACACCTCCACAGATTTGCACAACATTACACACAATGTCTGCTTCACCCTTTTTGCAAAACATTACACACAGTGATTTGTAAAACTCTACACACATTTTCACACCTTAGACACAGATAAGGATTGTGAGGTTACTTCCTTGTAATTACAAAGCACCGGATTGCCAATTACCACACTAATGAACGAATTGGATAAACACATCTACCAGGTGTGGAAGCACACAGGTGCTAATTTGAAAACGCAGCACTCAGGTGTGCTATAAAAGGCAGCAGGTGAGTTCACCTGTCTTCAACAAAAATGGAAGGAGTTAGAAGAAGAAGAAGAGTGAGAATGAGAGGGGGAGCTCAAAGAGGAGATGAAGGCGGTAGAGGAAGAGGAGAAGGAGGTAGAGGAAGAGGCATAGGTAGAGGAGAAGGAGGCATAGGTAGAGGAGAAGAAGGTAGAGAAAGAGGCATAGGTAGAGGAGAAGAAGGTAGAGGAGGAGGAGAAGGAGGTAGAGGAAGAGGAGAAGGAGGTAGAGGAAGACACCTAGGTAGAGGAAGAGGTAGAGAAGGACTTGAAGAGGTGATAGAACCTGAACAAAGAAGACGAGGACCAAATTTGACTCGAGAAATCCGTGCAACACTTATTGACCATGTTATCAACCATGGACTGACACTGATGGAAGCTGGACAAAGAGTTCAACCAAATCTCAGCAGAAATACTGTTGCATCAGTAATTCGGACATTTCATCGAGAAAACAGGTAAGCTAACCACACAGTATACATTGAAACTGAAGCTTGTATTATCTATATTGTTTACTGTGACATTTGACAGTAGGCTACATATATATATATATAAATATTTATTTATTTTTATCTTTATTTTTTCTTACATAGGATTGAGGGTCAAGGACACCAAGGTGGAAGGGGCCCTATGTTTAGTCGTGCACAAGACTCCGCCATTGTGAACATGGTTTTGGCCAATAATTGTATCAGGCTACGAGAAATCCAAGCCAATATCATCAATGATGACAATATTTTCAATAACATCCAACGAGTCTCTCTGTCAACATTAGGTCGAATCCTAAAGGAAAATCAAATATACATGAAGCAACTGTATCGGGTACCATTTGACAGAAATTCAGAGAGAGTGAAACATCTGCGCAATGAGTATGTGGAGGTATGCATTGTTCATCTGACTATGGTGTGGTATCATGCACTGCTCATAATGTTCTGTCACAAAAAAAAAATACTGTGCTATACAGTTGTGTTCAAAATTATTCAACCCCCAATGCTGTAAATGGTTTTAGGGAATTTAGTGTACATTTGTAATTGTATTCAGAATGAAATCCTACAAGGACTTCTTAAAGAACCATATGCAACTAAAATGACATCAATTAGTTTTGTAATACAGTAGTAAATGTTTCTTTTGTGAATTCTTCATTGACATAATTATTCAACCCCTTAAAGACTACCACTCTGAAGAACAGAGGTTCAATGAAATGTTTTCAATCAGGTATTGAAAACACCTGTGGATATCAGGGAGCAGCAATAAAGCCTAATAAGCACCAATTAGGCAGCTTTAAAATGACTGTGATACTCAGCTCCTTCTAGACATTTACTGGTGTGGTTACAAACATGGTGAGGTCAAGAGAATGGTCCAGGAAGACAAGAGAACAGGTGATTACTCTTCACAGGAAGGGCAATGGCTATAAGAAGATTGCAAAGATGTTAAACATACCAAGAGACACCATAGGAAGCATCATTCGCAAATTCAAGGCAAAGGGCACTGTTGAAACGCTACCTGGTCGTGGCAGAAAGAAGATGCTGACTTCGACTGCTGTGCGCTACCTGAAGCGTAGAGTGGAGAAAAGTCCCCGTGTGACTGCTGAGGAACTGAGAAAAGATTTGTCAGATGTGGGTACTGAAGTTTCTGCTCAGACAATACGGCGCACCCTGCGTAATGAAGGCCTCCATGCCAGAACTCCCAGGCGCACCCCCTTGCTGTCCTCAAAGAATAAGAAGAGTCGACTGCAGTATGCCAAAAGTCATGTGGACAAACCACAGAAGTTCTGGGATAGTGTTCTGTGGACTGATGAAACAAAATTAGAACTGTTTGGGCCCATGGATCAACGCTATGTTTGGAGGAGGAAGAACAAGGCCTATGAAGAAAAGAACACCTTGCCTACTGTGAGGCATGGCGGGGGGTCAATCATGCTTTGGGGCTGTTTTGCTTCTGCAGGTACTGGGAAGCTTCAGCGTGTGCAAGGTACCATGAATTCTCTTCAGTACCAGGAGATATTGGATGACAATGTGATGCAGTCCGTCACAAACCTGAGGCTTGGAAGACGTTGGACCTTTCAACAGGACAATGATCCCAAGCATACCTCCAAGTCCACTAGAGCATGGTTGCAGATTAAGGGCTGGAACATTTTGAAGTGGCCATCGCAGTCACCAGACTTAAATCCGATTGAGAACCTCTGGTGGGACTTAAAGAAAGCAGTTGCAGTGCGCAAGCCTAAGAATGTGACTGAACTGGAGGCTTTTGCCCATGATGAATGGGCGAAGATACCCGTAGATCGCTGCAAGACACTTGTGTCAAGCTATGCTTCACGTTTAAAAGCTGTTATAACTGTAAAAGGATGTTGTACTAAGTACTAAGATTGAATGTCACTTGGGGGTTGAATAAAACTGATAATGATGTGAGCTCAGAAAAGACATTTGTGGTTATTTCATTATAAATGTTATGTTATATTTGTCTGACCTACACGTGCCTCTTTGATTTAATTGTAAGCAGGATGACTGAATGATCATAATCAATGTCAAACCGACCAAAACAATCAATTTCAGTGGGGGTTGAATAATTTTGAACACAATTGTAGATATTGAATAGCATCCTATTTTCTTTAATGTGTTTCAGAGAGTCTTGCAAATGGATG